>CYKH01001496.1:0-13664 GCA_001460835.1 Bodo saltans
GATGTTCCTTCGCCCATTTCAGACTCGAATCGACATGTACGTGCTCTTCTCCAATAATTTTCTTTCTGCCCTTTCTCAACTCGTCGCACTTCTTGATGACTCGCAAGAAGGTCAAACGGCCTCTGCGACCATCGGACTCATTGCGAGCATTTTGCAACTGTGCGCAACTATTCTCTTGGGTGTTGATTTGGTACTCCGTCGAGGTGGCGTGATGCACGCCTCGGTCGGTATTCAAGACCCTGTGCAGCTAGCGGCGTCTGCTGTTCCTCAACAACGTCTGCAACACGGTGGTTCAACTCTGGATAGCAGAACTCACTTCTTCGAGAAAGCGCAGCATCCCCGGATGATGCGGTTTCCGTTCCACTGTGAGAAGTGTGTTGAAATGATCTCTCTTTCTCTCTCACAAAATTTCCTATGATCCCTTTTTTTTGCATTTTTCAAGCGAAAATTGCAACATGAAGAGGGGAGAGCAAATGATCTCTTGGGTTGTGTGGTTTGTGTCAAAATTATTTTTCTTTCGTGTTTCCAGAGGGTTCTTCTTTGTTGGTGAAATTGGAGCGAGTGGTTACAGAAGTTACGGTGCGCGCCACAAATCATCATAAGTTATCACAAGTCATAACGCTGTGATGTGTGATCTTTGGTTGATCTTTGGTGAAGTTCCTTTCCTTTTACGCATTTTCCCTTCCGTGTGTGTGTGGGTGTTTGTGTGTGTGTGTATGCTTCTATCTTGGCTCTGCTCTCGTGGCCTGATTTTCCCTCCGTAATCAAAGTGGTTATCCAGCGTTGTTCGTTGGAAGTGCCGTTGCTCGACCATTTTTTCCTCTAAAAACGAAAACACAATTGTTTCATTGGTGGTTTCATGTTGCTCAGCGTTCATGCCTGATGCTCGCGTTTTTTTTCTTTTTCTTTTTCTTTTATGTGAAGCTGAAGAGCCACGAATGACGTTCCAGTACGTTACCACTGTGTTAGTCATCCTATTACATTTCGTCTGTGGCAACAACAATAGAAGTAGTGATACCATCAACCCTACTGCTGAACGGGCAGCGTTAGTTTTGTTTTACACTGCAACCGACGGTGCCACCTGGTCTCTGAATGATAGCGCTTCTTCCAATGGCCTGACTGGCCTTGGAGGACAACCATGGGATGTGACGAACTCCTCGTCCAACTACTGCTATTGGTTTGGCATTCAATGTGGCTACTACGTCATCGCAACAAACGAGCCAGCGTACGGTGTACAAGCAATCCAACTCCCTAGCTGTGGACTTACTGGGAGCCTTCCCTCCAGTGATACGTGGTGCAGTTCACTGCCAATTCTGTCGATACTGAATCTCCCCAACAACAAACTGCAAGGCACAATTCCTGAGTCGTTGGGGCAATGTACCGGTATGATCAACTTTGTCCTGTATTCCAATCGACTGCAAGGAACGATTCCATCGTCGCTTTCCCAGTTTACTGAAATGATCAATTTTAACTTGCGTGGGAACCAACTTGTTGGTTCACTGCCCAGCAGTCTCTCTACGTTTACCGACATCGAGTTTTTTGATGTGTCAGCTAACCGCCTCAGTGGAACGCTCCCTCCACAATACGCAAGCTGGTCGGTTCTTTGGAAGTTCGATGTCGCTGAGAACGCACTTAGTGGCACACTCCCGGCAGCATACAGCTCCTGGGGAGGCAGCGTTGCATACTTTTACGTCTCTAACAACAGTATTAGCGGGACACTTCCGTCAGCGTACAGTGCCTGGACGAATTTCTCCGTCTTCGGTGTCGATGACAACCAATTCACTGGTTCATTTCCACCAGAATACTCATCATGGGGCTCAAGTCTGATTGAGTTTTCTCCTCGCAACAATCAGTTATCTGGCTCTCTGCCACCGGAGTACAGCGCATGGGTTGGTATGACAACATTTCAAGTGGACAACAATCCGCTCACTGGTACACTGCCTGCAAGCTATGGCGCGTGGAAAAGAGTCGTATACATTCTAATTTGCAACACAAACATCACTGGCCCCATCCCTTCGTCATGGGGCTCAATGAGCCGACTCTACTCATTGCAGTTGTACATTAACAGTCTCACCGGGACACTTCCACCGTCGCTCGGAAATCTTACATCACTTTCGTCCATCAACCTTTCCATGAACAACATCAGCGGCACTGTCCCCGTTGAGGCTTGGTCAAAGCTTCGCGTACAGTCGATTATGTTTCAAGACAACCCACATCTTTCTGGCAACATTACTGCATCGTGGAACAACATTTTTGCCACTTCAGCTGCGGGGTTGCCGGCAATCATGTCTGTTTGTCGCACAAACATTTGCGCTTCGAAGTTGTCCACGTTGATGTGGGGATACGGCTGTCTTCCGACTGCAGCTATTCCTATGTTGTTGTCGGTTACACTGGAAAATATGTTTAGTCTTTTTTCAATTGCAGTATGGACCACCAGCGTGGAGTGCAGCACCCTTGCCCCTTCAGTAGCACCTACCGCGCAACCAACACGCACACGAACGTTCCACTGGGAGCCAACGCCACCGATGAACACAACAGAAATGCCGCCGTTAGAGAGAGCGGTGAGTGATGTAAGTGCCGTCGTGTCTACCGCTGCGATTGCCGCAGGGGTGACTGGTGCTGCGAGTGGAGGAGATCTTCAAATGTTATCCTCCGTGTTGGGATCAACGTGTATGTGCGGCACTGTTGCAGCGACATCGAAGACGATGGCGTACACCACCTCACCGTTTGCGAACTTGGGCTTCGCCGCCGTCGTCGTTGGTAACGCGGGCCTTGCCATTGCTGTGGCGTTAGTCTTCCGCGTACTCCTTTCTGTGCTTGTCCGCCGCCGCCTGCGAAAGAAGCCTCAGGCACATGCGGCGGACGAGAGGAATGAGGTTGCAGCAATGCTACGATTTCCCAGCTTCAACATTCGCCTTGCGCTGTTTCTGAATGCAGGCATCTTCAAAGCTGCCATCGCGCTGATCACGACCATCGACGATCGCAGCACTGCAGAAATTGCAGCCGCGTTTGTGGGATTTGCCTACGTCCTATGCCTCGGCGCGTACTTGGAAACCGTCATTTACAGAGGCCGTGTGTTGAAAATTCCGCTTCTGTATGAGGCGTACACGTTGCAAGTAGACTATCACCCGGTGCCACAGAAAGTGTCGCGTGTGGTGCTGCCGGTTGGATTTTGGGGACCAAAGTTGTTTCGCAGGCAGTTTGGAGCCATTACAAACGGCCTTCGTGGTGATTGCACCCGTTTGTGGTGTGTACTCCCTCTTACGAACCTCGCGACGCAGCTTCTTTTCGTGCTGCCAGTGGAGACTTCTGGCGGCTGCGACGCGGTTCAGATTATCGGAGCTCTTGTTCTCATTGCAACGTCTGCATTCTGGTGTGCCAGCCATCCAACACGAGCACTGACAAGCACCCTTTTCTCGTGTGCATCGCTGCTTATGGTTGCGCTCGTGAACATCACTGGTGCATTGTGTCGCCATAATATCTCCTCATCCGACACTGTGCTGAAGCTCGCGCTGGTTGGCTCCAATTATCGGAATCATAGGAACTGTGAATTCGCTGTTGACGTCCTTTGGTGAAAAGTACCTCACCAAGCGGCGCCACAAGAAAAAGAAAAATGACAGTAAAATGCTCCAGAAAAAGAAGTCAGCCAACGACGGAAGTAGTTGTGGTGGTGGTGAGGTGTTTCTTAACAGTTTACCATTCCTTTCACATCCGCGCGCATCGTCGTTTGACGCCGCTTCGACAGTGACACAATGTATCACTGTGATAAACAACAAAAACAACACCAACGGAAGCTTCGCATCATCTCATCGCCGCCTCGATCAAGCGGCAGATTCTCCAGAGTTGCATTCTCGTCACGCAGATGATTCCGAACCCGACGACAGTCAGGCGGATGATGCAGATACGACGAGTAAATGGAGAGCATCTTCCACTGCTACGTCACTGTCCCGAAATTTATCTGACGCAAGAAGATCCTTGCGACGACACTGTGAAGCGGCAACCGTCGTTCCAGCGTTGCAGAATGAAGACGATGAAGTCATGCGAATGCTACGATGGGTGGTTGAGAAAATTTGCGCCCAAAACAGTGCGCTTTTATAATTTACACACGAAGAAGCAGGGGAAAATGGCCCTGCAGAATCTTGATTTTTGTAGGCCCCCAGTTGTTATCCTTTCATATGAAATATACACACACGTACACGTACTCCTCCACCGTTTACAAACCACCTCACGCTTTCCCTTACGCTTGATGACGAATCAAGCAGATCAACAAAATAAGAATCCACTTCAAAGGGGCTTTTCGCCTTCAAAAAAAAAGTTGCTGTTCTTTTTTTTGTCTTTCCTCGAAGGAAATCATGACTGATAAGTCCGCAATCGCAATCATAACAACATGTTGTGAAAAATGAAGCGTCACCAAAACATTTATTTAGTGAACCTCTCACCGCAGTACTCCTCTCCTGCTGAAGACCGTAATACAAATCAAGAAGCACAAGATTGTGCCAGTCAAGTTGCAGAAGCGCCATCAAGAAGGACATCGTGGCGTCTTACCATTAAAGTTGCTCCCTATTTGTTTACCTACTGCACAAAGGTCAAACCGCGTTGGGTTGGATTGCCGGTGGGCACTGTCATGGCGAGTGAATTTGCGCGGTATCATCACGATAGTAGTGCGAAACCCGCTGCTTCCAGCGGCACTTCACCGCTTTTACAGTTGGTTGCCGCAAATGGATTGTTGAAAGTGGTGAAACCAGCAACCGATGATTGTGTTGTTGTCTTCCAGCGGCACTTCATCGCTTTTACAGTTGGTTGTCGCACATGGATTGTTGAAAGTGGTGAAACCAGCAACCGACGATTGTGTTGTTGTTGAGTCTTGTCCATTTGGCCATGTTGCAGCAGTTACAACCGGACGACCACGTGGAATGACGAACAAACAATTTCGTGCACTACTACAACAAAATTCCGTTCCGGTGCAACCCCTTCCTCCGTTGGTCAATGAAACGGCGGCGCGCCGGCTGTGCAGTATTAGTGGGCCGGAGATCACTGATACGGTGAGCCATGGCGATGTAATTGTGTTTGTTGACAACATTCAGCAATCGATGCTTTTTTGCAGCGATGAGCGTCTGATGCGCGACGATCCGTCAGTCGATGATTTTTTGTTTGCGACACCACTGGAAGCGACCGATGTGATTCATCATACTCTGCACAAACACGAGAAAAATGTTGTGTTGCCGCTACACAACAACAACGACAGCATGCTGCACCACACGGTTTCCATGACTACGTCGTTGCTGCCGTCTTCTTCTGCGCCACTTGCTGCGATTTTGATCCTCCGATTTCTCCCCAACGCAAACAACGTTTTAGTAGTCTGCAAACCTTCAGGGCTGCCAACGCTGCCTTGCGGACGGAACTATTTTAACAGCTTGACGATGTTGTTGGAACACACACTCATGTCGCTGCTGCTGTTAGAGGACAAGGACTCTAGAGGAGGAGGCGCAGTAGACGTTGTACCACCGGCTTCAGAAACATTAGTGGTGGGGTTCAGCCCAGCGATGCCCGGCAGTGAGCGGCACGCATTGCTCAAGTACCTCTCGGAGTTGCCTTCCTCAACTGTCAGTGACATGCAGTACGTGTCGGTTGATAAGTCTCCTCCTTATGACGCTCAGCGGCGGTGCTGCGAAGAAGCTGCTGTTGCCGCTGGTCCTTGGGCTCCACCCGTTCTGCGAGTTCATCCTCTCCACCGCCTGGACACTGGCACGAGCGGTGTGATTGCACTCCAACTAGACACGCGAGGGACTGCACACACATCCAATCACTATTCCACCTCAAATGACAAGAGTAGCTCTGTGACCATCAAAAACAAGCGCTACGTTGCGCGTGTTCACGGTGAAGTTCATGAAGCATTGCGCCGTGACCTCAGTTGTGTCACACCTCGGGCAACGTCGTCACACAACTCTGACGACAAAAGCAGTGGTTGGTATCAGTGTGCATTGCCAATGATCTGCACTGGTCCTTCGCGGTTCGGTGTGACTCGACCGTCTCCAACGCCATGTTCAACATCGACGAATGATAAAGTACCGGAAACAACTACTGCTGTGGATGTCCGTCAACCAGCAAGAACAGCAGCACAACAAGGATCGCATCGAGTCACGGAATGGGGAAGCAATTCAAACGGCACAAAAGATGCAGTGAGTGAATTTCTGCCTGTAGTAGCAGACGACAGCGGTGTCGATAGGCTTCCGCTGAGAAGGGAGGACCATCATGAACTTTCTTCTCCAGTTGCCCCCACTGTACACTCATCCAGTCTCAGTAGCTTTGTGGGCTGTGTCCCTGTGACCGGCAGGACGCATCAACTTCGGGTGCATCTTGCCGCAATTGGCTGCCCCATCATCGGTGACTCTGTCTATGGTGTAAGTGAAGCACGACAGCAAGATGATGATCAGTGCTGCACATTGTCACAAGTTGAATCGAAGGAGGGAGCAGCAGAAGGTGGGTACGGCAATTATGATGAGCGAAGTGATTGCGCAACAGAATGGCGTCAGCCTTCCCTCTGCGACGAGTGCAGCGACGCTGAGGTCAATTTCAATGATAATGGAGCTGAGAACAAGAAGAACCGCGAGGCGGCGCATCGCGTTGACACGGAACTGGATTCGTTTCTTCTGTCCGCATTGTCATGCGAGATCCACATCACCACAACTTCGTCGACTCATTCCGTCGCAGGTGAGACTCGAGATGACGTTGATGTTGTTTTTGTCCAACTGTCGACACATTCAGCGGGACTGCCAGCTTGGTGCCCGGAGTCTGTCGCTGCCGCAATACTTCATTCACAGATGGAATTGAGATCCCCAATACATTAACACACCCAAAACTGATCTCACGTACAGCGTTAATGAAGGTGTGCCTTTTTCTCTGATTATTTTTTTCTTCCTTGATTACACAGTAGCCCTATCATAAAAAACTTTCAATTTCTCAAATGTACTCCAACGACGACTTGCTACCGACTCTTCCATTACCGACCCTCGAGGAAACATTCAGCAGACTGTACGAATCCAGCCGTCCGTTCGACAGTCGCCTCGAACGTGCTGCAGCCGACGGCGTGCCAGACGGCCCCGCAGTTCTACAAGAAAAAGAATTGTTTGTTCGTGACTGTTGCGCGTCGCTAGTCGACGCCCAGGCGGTGCTGGAAAAGCGCAGCCAAGAACGCGCAAATTGGTTGGGCGATTGGTGGGATGAGTTTGCATATTTACGGTCTCGCTACCCTGTCTCCATCAACACAAACACTATGGCGGCTCGACTTCTAGACATCGGCGGCGACGCGCTGTGTTCCTCCGGCATGTGGGGCATCGGCGAGCTCCCGGAGATTAAGGAGCGGATTGCTGTGAACGACTTGGCAAGAAAGAAGATTCATCGATTGTCCGATGCCATTGACCGGGCCGTGCTGTGCATCCTGGAAAGCCTTCATTTCAGAGTTCTGATGATGCGTGAAGCGGTGGAGGAGACGATTCAACCCCCAAAGGGCATATTGCTGTGCCAACAACAATTCCGAAATTACTACGCCATGCGTGTCCCTCGAAAAGGAAAAGACGAAATTCTGAATCCTGTGTCACCTGGGGCGACGGAGTACGCAGTGATCATGTTTCACGGCAAGATGGCGTTCTTGCACGTCGCCAACGCCGGCGTGGAAGCAGCGAGATTGAATTACGACGGGATTCGCGCTGCACTGCGCATCATCATTGACGACATTTGTGAAGAAGAGAACAAGAAAGCCTCCACGGCACTGAGTGCCGCAGAGCTCCAAAACCTTCGCATTAAGCAGTCCATCGGGCTGCTGACATGCGCCGGGCGCGACGAAGCTGCTGCTGGCTTCGACCTCCTGCGTGCTGTTCCAAATTCAAAGAACGCCGAGTACCTTGATAAGCTTTATACAAAGACATTGACAATGGTGTCCATTGACGACGACACGATCGTGAAAACTGTCTCGGAGGCACTTCGTGTCAGCGGCGTCGAGAATCCTGAGAATCGCTGGTACGATCGAGCAAGCTCTCAGATTGTGTCTAGCAACGGAGTGTCGATGTATCAAGGGGAGCACTCACCGATGGACGCCATTGTCTGTGCCACCACACCAGTTGATATCGTCAGTAGGTTTTCTGAGGAGGTGAAGGACACTGGGAAAGCACTCAAGAAGTTGAACTGCTCGACTCCTGTACAAACCCTTTCTCATCATGAACAGTTTGACATCAGTGCCGAGGATGCAAATAATCCACGGGCCGCCGTATCGAAGCACATTGAATTCTGCCGTTGGAACATTCCTGCATCAGTGGAGGTCATCTTGGTAGGGGCCTATCAGTATCATACAAGCGTCGCATCCTGCTGTAAAATCTACGCGTTCCACAACAGCAGATTTGGCAAGGCGGCATTAAGCAAACATCGAGTGCATGTTGACTTCTTGTGCCAACTATCCATTCAACTAGCTCACTGCTTGGATCAATATCATGAAAGTCGTAGGAGTGGAGGTAAAAACAGCAACGCAGTTGATCTCAACGAATTTCTTCGCCGCCATTTCGTGGCCACTTACGAAAGCGCCTCGACGCGTGCGTTCCAACAGGGACGCACAGAGACTGTTCGTTCTGCAACGTTAGAAATGAGGCGCCTCATTGAGGCATTGATCCCACATTTCGTCGTCTCCCAAACATCATCGCCCAACTCCTCCTCTAGAAAGACTGTGCAGTGGTTTGACCATCTGAGGTCTGCACCACAACAACTCGCAGATCTTCGCAATTCTGTTCAACGTGCGCAAAAGAAACACCTTCGACTGGTCAAAGAAGCCTCGACTGGTGCCGGAATCGATCGGCACTTAATGGGTCTTAAGATTGCACAAAATGCAATTCTACAACGGACCATGCCTCAAGCGTTAACATCACCACAGAACGCTGTTACAGAATCAAAGAAAGAAAACGATGATGCGGTACCGACTGCAGTCCCTCACCAGTTACGAGAAGCGGTTCAACGATCCCAAAACTTTCAACTGTTGACGTCTCAAATGATAGGAGGGACCTTCTTAGGTGGGTTTGCTCACGTATCGCCTCAAGGGTACGGTGTGTGCTATTACGTGCAGGATGAGTCAATCCGTGCATGTGTGTCGAGTTTCCAAACTCCTTCTGCTCCAAGTGCAACAAAAGCGACGACGGCGAGTAGTGCGGCGAACTCAACAACAACAACGGATGCAAAACGATTCGGTGGGCTCTTCAATTTTGTGATGGAGTCTATTTATTGCGCGATCGAGGCTGGAGTGTTGTCGTTTGGTGAAGAGCGTGATACAAGGAAAAGTCGACTGTGATGTGTTTGAATCATCATTTGTTTTTCTCTTGGCATTTTCTTGTACATTCGCTGCTTCAACCAACAGAATTGTGTTCGCTTCCCACGATTATCGCCTCACGCGTATGAAGGAATGAAGTTACATGAAGTTACATTGTCGTCAGGAAGAACGTTTCTATACAACAAGGTTTCGAGAATGAGTTCGTGGTTCTCGCTGTTGCTTCTCATTGTTCTTCGTGCTGAACTAGGCGTTGGACAAACCCCGATGTGTGGCTGCGAGCATCGGTACGGCGTTCTCATGGATTTCTATCATGCTACCAACGGACCTTCTTGGGGGATCTTCTCCGTTGTGCGGGGGTGGAACACTTCATTGAGCTGCAATCAGTCTTGGACTGGCGTAAATTGCACAGACGGAGACGTTGTGAGTATGGATGTCAGCAGCCTTGGTGTGAACGGCACGTTCCCGGCAATGTTAGCGAACCTCACTGCACTCACTATCCTCAACATTGCAGGTAACCACATTACTGGAACACTTCTGCCCGCCTTTGCCTTGTTGACACAGCTGACTGAGCTGGACGTGCGCAGAAATGCTATTTACGGGACGTTACCACCAGAATGGTCGTCACTGGATCAGTTGGCAGCACTGTCAGTATCTGGCAACTCTATCATCACGGGCACACTGCCCGCTGAGTGGTCTGCAATGAGGAACCTGATCATATTGGATCTGAGCATCAACTCGATCACTGGGACACTCCCTTCAAATTGGAGTCAAATGCCCTCTCTTCAATCGTTAACAATCAGTAGCAATGCGTTGACTGGTACGCTGCCAGCTGCTTGGTCGGGACTCTCCACATTGCAAGAAGTCTATCTCCAGTTGAACCAGCTCGCAGGACCACTTCCAGTCTCGTGGATGGACCTCGTGAAGTTGAAACGTTTGCGGCTCTGGGCTAATGCTTTCTCTGGCACACTTCCACTCGACTGGTCTGCTCTAGCGAACTTGACAGAGTTACAACTTTCAAGAAATGGACTCTCCGGCACTCTACCGAGCACGTGGTCAACGTTTTCATTCATGCAAGTGCTTGACCTCAGTTTCAATTCATTTGATGGAACGTTGCACTCTTCGTGGTCAAATATGTCAATGCTGCAGACGTTATCGTTGAGCTCCAATCAGCTCTCTGGCTCGCTGCCATCATCGTGGGCGGCCTTTACACAACTTTATGTTCTAGACGTGAGCAACAACCAGCTAAGTGGGACACTCCCACGGCGGTGGATGGAGGTGGGGAGTGCAATTTCTCCGTATTCCTTCAATTCTCTTGCTATGGATCTGTCTTTCAACAAACTTGTTGGAACGCTGCCTGGAAGCTGGTTGCAAATTAGCAAGTTGAACACCCTTGAGGTTAGCAACAATTTCTTGAGCGGTTCCATTCCCCTGGACAAGGACCACCTCTGTTCTGAACAGTAACCTGACTGCTTCGTTTCGCTCGTCGACTTCAATGCACGTTACTACAATTACATCTACGCTCGCTGTTTTCGATCGCAACTTTTCATCATTTCTGCCGTCACTTGGCACGATAACAGGTTCAGCAATTGCTGCAACGGCTATCGTCAACGCCATTAGCGACACGAACTCTGGATCTGCTCAGGCACTTTTGACCATATTGCACTCTCCTTGCACTTGCACAGCAGTTGGTCCCTCATCACAACAAGAAGAAAGAGGCAATCAACATCAAGAAATGGAACAGGTGTCTGTTCCACGAACAGCGTCGTTGGCACTGTCACCGTTTGTTCTCATTGGGGATAGCGTCGGTCCATTTGAAGTAATTGTTGGGAACGTTGCGTTGAGCATCGGTGCGCTAATAGTGCATTGCACTGTGGTGGTGATCCATCATCTTCTCTGTGCTGATGATGACAAAAGTCAAATGGTAGAATTGAATGATGATGCGTCGGCGCAACCCAAGCCTCCGGCTCACAGCAATTTATTGAGTGCTCACCGCCTTGCCTGTTCTCCAAGCGGAGCGTTGTTTCGATTCCCCAGTGCCACCTTTCGTTTTACTGCATTCTTAGTGGCTGGCATCGTGTGGGGTGTTGCTCAGCTCCTTTCATCGCCTGGCTTCTTCACTGGTAATGGTGCGGAAGAAGGCAAAATCAACGATGATTTGTTCGAAGATGCCCAAGGCTTTGACACCATCACGGTGCTGCTAGGGACATGTATCGGCATTGTGTTTCTTATTGGCCTTGGAGCTATTTTGTATGTTGTGGTGCTCCAGTCATGGATCCTGGACGCTGCTCAAGGATTGCACTTCGAGTCCTTTAGTAGTGTCCGTGGAGATAACTCCAATCCATTTTCACCGCCGTTTCCCCCACGTGTTGCTTCTGTATTGTGCAGTCGAGAGGGGCAGTGGGGACCTATCCCCCGACGCGCAGCGTTTGGCTCCCCCATTGCGACACCTTTTATGCCGTGGTGCTTCAAGTGGGCCTGGGCTATTGGACCAACCACCTCACTGATCGCCGTCGCCCTAAGCACAGCGAAACCCCCTTCCACCCATAGAACACGAACATGCGATGGTATTCAGGCAGTGCTCATTTGTCTGCACATTATCGCTGCCGCTGTATTCGCCAAACTCCTCCCGCATCGATCTATTATGCGATCGTTGCTCGCCGCATTCTCCAACGCATTGAATGGTGCCGTGGTTGTACTGAGTCTCCTATGCCGCTACGAACTGGTGGGCAGAGATTCTCCGATTATCGTCGCGTCTGTTGGTGGGTACATGTCGTTGTGCGGGAGTGTTTTGATGTTTGTGGTTGACCGAGTGGAGCAACGCGTGCTTCAAGGACAACAAGCGGCGAGCAGTGCCAATTCGAGGCGGCAGTCACAACATCAGCACAGTAGAATTGACATTCGTGCTTACCCCGCTGAACAACACGACGACGTGTTACGTTTACAGCAGCTCGCTGCGTTACAACGATTGATCTTGCTGGCGGCAAATGTCACTGATTTGGGACAATAAAGAAATCCGTTCAAGTCAGTCAAAATGACAAACATCATTGCGAGCGGATGCGTAGAGACATTTTATTTTTATTCCTGTGTTTGTGTTTACTCGAACCAAGGCGTGCGAGCTTTTTTTCCAGCGAAAATATTTATCATTGCGAAGACCTCCATCGAAACGAAAGTTTATTATCCCCTCCCTCATCTGCGAAAGCAATTTTAAAAGTGAACCCTCTAGCAGAAAGAAAGCATTTTTAGTGTTGCCCGAAATAAAAAAAATAGGTGACAAATTACCTTTCTCGCCTTTTTCTGTCCCGCGATCTCTTCCATTCTTGCATTTGAATAGTTTCGAAGAACTGGTTTTAAATAACTGCGATAGGCAGCAATACTGTGAACTTTAAATTACCTTCACCGCTGCCAGCCACGCGGCGTTATCCACGTTGCTCCCGTCGGAAAGCCAAATTTTTCTCACTGCTTGCCGAGCATGTTGCCACGGCTGCATGTTTTCCTCCGCAATGCACTTGGCAGCTCCTCGTCACTGCACGCAATCCAACTACTGTTGTTCGTGTTCTATCACTTCTGCAGCGTGCACATACTGAAGGAATGTGCGGGTGTGAGCATCGGTATCCCATCCTGCTGGAACTCTACAATGCCACGAATGGACCGGCGTCATGGAAGAATTGCGTGGGGTGGTCGTCGGGATCTCTGAGCGACTGCTCAAGCGGTTGGTACGGCGTCAGCTGTGACGGCACGGACGTGACGGAAATTTCATTACTAAGGAATAACCTTAACGGTACTCTACCACCGTCATTGGGGACGCTGAACAGCCTGACCATATTGACGCTTACTGCAAACTCGCTTCGCGGCTCACTACCGCGAACTTGGGCTACCTCGCTCAAGATCCTTGAACTGAATTTGAATCAGCTGACAGGAACGTTGCCTTCACAGTGGGCAGAAATAGTGAACATCAGTTCCATAGACGTCAGCAGCAATCAGTTGACCGGCACGCTGCCTGCAGAGTGGCGTTCGATGCAACAGTTGGCAACGCTGTTCTTGTACTCCAATAGCATCGCAGGGACGCTCCCAGAAGCGTGGGGTGGGGGCATGAACAACATGCAGCGCCTGTGGCTATACGGCAACTCACTATCGGGGACGCTACCAAATTTGTGGTCAGCGATGACGCTTCTAGAAGAACTACCGCTGGGCTACAACACAATTGGAGGAACACTCCCACCGACGTGGTCCACAATGACAGCACTACGAGACCTTTTTCTCGACAGCAACGACATCACAGGGTCGCTGCCAACGGAATGGTCATCGTGGGTATCCCTTGAGTATCTTCGTGTGTGGTCCAACCGCATCACGGGCTCGG
>CYKH01001496.1:13964-29697 GCA_001460835.1 Bodo saltans
TTCACTGCCGCCAGAGTGGGCTGCGCTTGGAAACGTCAGCACAATGGACCTCAGTCACAACCGATTAGGCGGCTCTCTGCCCGCAGAGTGGGCTAACATGAGCGCACTCACAATCATCTTACTGCGAAATAACTTGCTGACAGGGACGCTTCCGGGAAGTTGGGGTGCCCTGAGATTCGTGACGACGATGGAACTGTCACACAACATCTTGCAGGGGAGCCTGCCGGTCCTGTGGGCAACGTACAATTTGTTGTTTTCGTTGGTTACAAAGCTGACCCTTCTGAACATCAGCAACAATTGCCTCGAGGCTCCGATACCCCAACAATGGACACAGCGCTTTCAATTCTTTATTCTCACGATCGACAATTGCCAAACTCGTGTTTTCCTGTCACAAAACACAACGGCTTCGTTGCGTGTTCTCTGCAGAGGCCGCTGGCCAGCACACTGCGACAGTGCCTCAGTATCATTAATTTTGGTGCCCTCGCCATCTGTTTTGCACGCCACTCCAACCGCGAACTTCGTTTCGGCAGAAACTGAACATCTGCCGTCAGCAACCGTGACGTTTGCAAATTCTACTCACAGTGCGAGTGCACAGGTGTTTACTAGTTCTACCACCTCACAGGAGCTGCCCCAAGAGGTTCTCAGTAGTAGTGTATTGCAGCTGATCACAAAAGCACCAATTGTCGCCACCTCCTTCATCAGCGTTATGGCCGGAGCGGAGATGGGTGGATCTGCCCAAGCTCTTCTCGCGGTTCTTGACTCTCCATGTAGCTGCTCCGTTATTCACGACGACGGGTCAAGAACCAATACCCAGAGTGGTGGTGCAGCAGTTGCCTTGTCCCCGTTGCTGTTATTTAATGATGACGACGACGTTGGCGTCATTGGACCGTTTGAAGTTGCGCTCGGAAATGTAGGCATATCTGCACTTATTCTGCTGCTGAACTTTGTTGGCGCAGCTCTTCACGGCATCCATCGACAGAGCAAAGCTGCAAAGTGTTCGAAGTTTGCCGCTGACGCAATCAAACAGTCACCTCAGATTTTTACATTTAAAGGCGTTGCCTTCTCTCCCAGCGGTGCAGTGTGTCGGTTTCCTAGTTTGGGGTTGAAACTCGTCACATTTCTTGTCCCTGGCATGGCGTGGGCCGTGGCGCAGCTGGCCTCTTCCTACCTCCACTCAGAAGTGCTTCACCAGGGAAACGACCAATTGGTCACCACAACAGCCACTGAGCTTGCTGTAGGTGTACTTGTCGTGGGAGTATTCCTTTGTGCACTTGCAGTGTTTCTCAAACACGTGATTCTGGATCAGTGGATCGAGCAGCAGGGCCCCAACAAGAACAAAGGCGGCGGTCTTGTGTTTGAATCGTTTGATGATTGGAATCCATTTTCCCCGCCCATTCCGCGACAACTCGCGTCGATTGTGTGCAGCCGCAGCGGTCAGTGGGGTCCCACCGACCGACGCAGAGCATTTGGGTCCCCGGTTGCCAACGCGTATCTCCCGTCATGCGTTCGTTGGGCTTGGGCAGTATCCCCTGCAGTGTCCTTGATGGGTGTCGCGCTGAGCAGTGCACGCCCAGCGTCTTTCTCTACCGCCGCAACTGTCTGCGATGGCTTACAGGCGGCTCAGGTGATTATTTTCTGCGGCGGTGCGATGGCGTTTGCCATCATGTTGCCGCATCGCTCAATTCTGCGATCACTCCTAGCCACATTCTCTGGCTTGACCAACACATTTGTTGTGCTCTTAGGATTGCTGTGTCGTCACCGACGTGTGAACGTAGACGTACCCCTGCAGGTGTCTGCAGTTGGTGCGTACGTGTCCCTAATCGGAAGCATCGCATTATTTTCGCTCGACAAGTTTGAAGCTCGTGTGCTCGCAACAACAGCACGCGTGGACAACCGCGACAAACGAAGAAAACAAACAGAGAGAGCGCAATGTGGTAACATGCCAGTTACACGCAGCCCACTGTGGCTTTCCCAGCAAGCAGCTTTGAAAAGCCTGCTTTGCATCATTTGCTCAACAACGTCGAACCCTTCCGCACAGAACATGTATTAAAAGCCAAGCGGCATTGTTGTTCTCTCGCTTACCTTACGTGATCACACGCTGGAAAAAAAATATGCGTAGCAGCGCTTCTTTATGAGCAAAAGGTTCGAAGATATCCATTCCCACGATGCCACCCTCACAGTATTTTTATTATTTCTCCTCCCAGCTGCCACGTCATCGCAGCATCCATAACGTTTTGCGTGTGTTTTTTAAAACATCGAACATGACCACACACGAAGTTTATCCTAGTTTCTATTGAGTCAGCGAGCGGCGAGGTCACGATTCAGCAACAAAATGAGCGAGGAAAAATGAAAGGGAAAACGGGACAAACAAATGAACATCAAAAATATGAGTGATTGAAGGAGGGTACCTTGAACAGATCTATGACAATGAGCAACAACGATGAAGCCCTTTTTTAACTTGTATCTGGTGACACAAACACACAACAAATTTGATGCGATCTTGAGTATGGATATCCCTTTTGTCGAATGTCATTTTCTCAATTTAAAAAAAAAGATTCAGCATTTGAGGTACCACACAGGTATTTTGGAATTGTCTGTCAACGGACAAGTTTTGGCATGATGATGACGATGTTCTTCTTCTTCTTCCTTCTCGTTGTGACTCTCCTCTGCGTGCTGACTGCTGCTGACACCACCACCCGCTCGCTGAGTTGCGAAACCGTCGGTAATAGTCGACTTATCATTTCCGAAGCAGGCAATTATGACGTCTCGTGCAGTCGCTATTCAGCAGAATGGTACGTGACAGTCATTGGATGTTCCTTCCCATCGACATCCAACAACTCGTCCAACGACGACAAGTCGGTGAATGTTGCACTGCTGACATCTCCGACTCAAGTTCTAGTGTCCGATGCAAGCCCTTTTATTAGCGCATCGCTACGCGGCAATCTGCAGGACTGTCACGTCAACATGGAATACCGCAGCAACACCCTACCGCGTCCGGATGGAAATTCACTTGTTCATGTCCTTGTGGTACCGTCATCTCACCTAGCAAGCATCGCTGTCACAGTACGAGCGGCGTACCACGTCACAGGAAAATTTCTGTCCATCAATGGGTTTGGCTGCGTTAACGCCTCTGTGGGAGTTGTATCGTTCACCGCCCTGCCCACGTCCTACGTGTTGTGCCGGACGATTTCAGGAGAATCGACGTGTAACATTGACGCTCGGTCGTCTCTCGTTGTCCTTGAAGAGATGTGCCCGCCCGTTGCGTCTGTGGTGATTGCTCTCAATGGCACGAACATCACCGCGATGCCAACAGTGTCGTACTTTATGTTGCTGACGAAGGACAATGCGACCTCTGGATTATCGACCACCCCGCCGCCACTGCTACACACAATCCTACTCCATAACGTGGTTGGAACTTTTTCTGGGAGCAACTTGATAGCGTTTCTTCAGCTACTTGGCCCAACGGTTTTTCCCATTGGCTACCCAAAATTCAATGGAACGATTAACGCAGCAAACTGCGTGTTTGATGGAAGCTCGCTGCTTAATCTCTTTTATTTCGCTAGCATTGTTGCGCTGGATATGAAGCTCAGTGGTGTGACTTTGCACGGCTTGTTTCTCCAGCTTACCGTTGATGCGAACATTTCTGAAGCAAGTGTGCCGCCTCTCCAATTGATTCTGTCGAATTGCACCTCCAGCACAGCTTACGTTTATGTGTCGGTTGTTGGTTATTGGCCTTCAGCGCCTCATTACCTCGTCATGATAACCGTGGTAAACACAACCATCGTGAGTATCAGTCCAACAACAAGTATGTTTGAACTTTCAACCTACAATGCGGCACTGAACGTCACCCCATATCAAGTGTCGCTCTTCCTCTCATTCGATACGTGTTCCCTGCAACTGATGAACTCCGCAGCAATGCTGCTGACGGTATCGGCCACGTCACATTTGACCTTAGTTAGTGGCCCCCTTCCGGTGCTCGTCAATTCCACGATATCATTTCGTAACGTGCGCTGGTTGCAGCGTTGGGAAGCTCTGACGTACTACAGTACCCTCTCGGGAATTGTGCCCTACGCACCCAAGACTCCCATGCAACTGTCCAATGCCATCAATACATCAATTGAGTGGGCAGTGTGTAACGTCACCGTGCAGAAAATCAGCACCGCATCGTCGACTCCGCCTGCGCTCTTGATGTCTGCGGCCAACGTCACGGGCTGTCGAATTGCAATGTCCGACGTGAAGGCCTCTGTGCTCTCCACAACACAGCAGCTTCTTCGCACCGCGCTCATTAACAGCACTGGAACGGCCACCAGCAACACTGTTGTGGATATTAAGAGCTCCTGGTTCGCCAATCTGACAGCGCTCATTGCAACTGCCGTACCTGCTGCTGTGGTAGGCCGCCCATCGCTGGTGCTGTCGTTACACTGCACTGACTTGCCGTCGAGCTGGTGTGTAGCCACCGCTGCTGAGTGTGCCACCCTAGAATCTAAGGTGGTCCTTGTGAGCACCAACCTGCACAGCTTTACTGCGTTGCCAACATGGGTGGCATGGACGCAGCAGTGCAGCGTTCCCACAATGTCACACGAGCCCACGCAGCCGACTCGTTGGCTCACATTACCAAGTACGAGTGTCTCTCACTCCATGTGGTCACTTCGTTTGACGCTGTCTGATAAATCACTTCCGTCAGACACGTTGAGTCTGTCGGAAGAAACGATGTCGTTGACACGGTCAGCTTCTCAACTGCTTGCTGCTGCTCAACAATCTTTCGATGCTGCCGCTGAACATCCTCTAGGAGTGCAGATTGCGTCCGTTGCCGTTATCGCACCAATGGCCAGCGCAATGCTCGGCTCCACTGTTGGGGGGATCCTTCAACGAACAGCCGTTGCACTACAGTTTGCTAACTGTCCAGACCAAAGCACCGATGCATCTCGTGCTGTGCGAGGACAGTACATGACAGTGATGGAGAACCCAACGCGTCTCTCTTTTGGTGACGCTGAGGGTGCCATCTATCGTGGGGCGACGGTTGGAAATGTTGTCTTGTTTGTGGCAACCTTTGTCCTTGCGACACTTTTTGTCCTGTTTGGTGCCTACAGACAGCGACGCACCAACAACAACAAAAGAATAGACTTGATGAATGACGAGCGGTGGTCGGAGACTGTAGCTTGCGTTATGGCACGGCACCGCCTTCCGGGACGTGCGTTTGTCGTGTACACAGTTCTCTTGCAGGCCACTGTGACTGCAGCGACAGGACTTCTGTTCATAGGCCCAGAGTCTGTGGGAGACGTCATCTTGGCTGTAGTTGTACTAAGCTGCCTCTGTTGTTTCCCACTGTGGCTAGCTTTGGTGGTGCACCGAGGGTGCTCACAACTTGTAGAAGCCATTGAGTCTACTTCACCTTCTGCATCCACTGGCACCATTGCGTGGGTTTTTGCGTGGACGAGCCACAGGCTAATTGTCTGGACCCCGCGCGAGAGTGTGCAGTCGGCGGAAGCTGGCGACAGGGGAGTGAAGAAAACAATGATTCGAACCTCTTCTCAAACAAGTGAGGAGGGCATCCACCAACGTAGTCGGTGTTGCAGTTTCTTCACGATGAGCAGCGCAGCCATCGTAGCCCAGGCACCGTATTTTCCAATGCAATTTGACGCGTTTATTGGACGTGTCCACTCAGGCACATTGCGAGAACTCTACTTTCTGTTTGGGTACACTTGGAGTGCAGCCTCTGGTCTAGTCGTTGCAGCGCTTGACCCATCCACCCCGTCGACGTGTCGGACGGCTCAAATTCTGTTCGTGGTCATTTCATCACTTGCTGTCATTGTCATGGCCGCAGTACAACCGTACCCATCTCCCTTCGACTTTGGTGTCCAACTGTTGCTGGAGATACTCGGATTGCTTTCCGCAGTGTTGGTCCTTGCGGACAACGACGTTGCAGCTCAGAATGTATCGTATGTACAACTTGCGGTATCTACCCTCGTCACGACAGTACGGTTGCTGTCCAGGATGGCACCAAAGATGCAGCCTCGCGTCGAAAAGGAGACGCTCGTGAATGGTGTTGTTCGCACTGAAAGCACCTCGCAACCCGTGCTGAATTTGCCTGGCATTTCCACATTAGGACCAACCTCCTCCACTCCCACCGTCGCAACGCATCATGACAATGTTTATCGCAACTGGTACGATGCAGAAGTGCAGCTCATGTTAACTGCCTCAGATATGCCAAGTCAGGTTGGGTTTGGTGCATTGCGCGATCGTCAACAGCGCCACCTGATAAAGTTGATTGTCATGATTGCAGAGAAAAATCGACCGAAAAATAATAAATAACCCCATTCGAAATAGATACCCTCCCCCACACACACGCGACAATTGCGAAGAACACAAAGGACATCGAGAAGTAAAATTCAGATTTCTCAATAATGCAATGAATGGTAAATTTCTCTCCTTCCCACGCGACTTCGTTTCTTGCGACGGTTTTACCTCCCCCATCCACAGTTTTTCGCGCATGTACGAAAACATCAAACATTCGAGCGCGTGTGGCTGATTTCTTGTCCATTCGACGCACAGTGAAGCTACCAGAGGTACATCTCCTGATAACAAGTAATAAATGAAACCTTCTGTTTAATGTGAGGTGGGTTGCAACTTCTGCCAAAGCTATGTGTCCCTATTTGTTATGTTCTAACTTGTTGTTTGATAGGGACAGTAGCAGGGGGAAAAGAATATCATGCACGATTATCCTGTCAGTGTGACATGTGTCTCGTGCGCAACGATTATTTGTCAAATACTGTTGCTGCTCTGCGCAACCGCTGCAGCTGCTGTCACCGACAATGGTGCCGCCACTCTGCTGTTCTGCTCGTCAACGATTGCAACGTCAGGAGTGTACAACGTCAGCTGCTCCAACGAGTCGTTTTTCTTCTATGTTATCGGTTGCGCTGACGACTCCGCCAACGGGAGCAGCGGCAATGCTGGACTCGTGTCGGTCAACTTCCTCACGTCTCCTTACCAAGTGGTTGTTTCAGATTATCCAGTGTTTGTGAGTCAATCGAAGGTCGGAGGCTTAGCAGGCTGCTCTGTTCACATCACTTACCTCGCCCCAATCCCGTCCGCATTGTCCATGGCTGGGAATGTCTTCGTTGCCTTGACGTCCCCCCTTCTCGAGCTGCGAGTTTTGTTGCTGACCTCGCTGATGCTTGGTGGTGGGTTTGTGTGGGTGAGAGGTGTCAACGAACCAAACGCTTCCATTGGTCTTCTCTCTGTTGTCGCAGGGCCTCAGTCGTCCATCGTTTGCAGCGGTTCATACACAAATCAGCCGCGTTGCCTCGTTTCCTACGGAGCCGCCCTCGTCGTCTTAACGTCGAGTCCCCCTATATCGAACCTTTCGGTTGTATTAAATGGAACAGACGTCACAAGAGCCATGTGGTCGTCGCAGAGTGACACATCCAATATTTCATCATTTGCGCTCGTTCAGATTGATAACTCGACAAACGCAATCCCCAACATAATTCCAGTGGCAAAGACGCATTCGATTCTGCTGCAGAATGTGGTTGGTACTGTGGTGGGCAGCCGCCTTTTAGCGCTACTTTATTCACAATATCCTGGAAGTAGGATGTCCTCAACGTACCCGCAGTTTCATGGCGCCCTTATCGCACGAAACTGTTCGTTTGTTGGAGACAGTCCCGTCGCTGCCATCTTTGATCTTTCTGATATCGCGTCTGCGAGCATCACGCTTGTCGCGTTACACGTGCAAAGCTTTCTTGTTAGCATTGTTAGAGTCAACACCACTTTCGATGCAGCTGCCGCGTCGTCATGCAGCTCCACACCACTGAGCCTCACGATCGCTGAATCGTCCCTCGTCGCCTGAACTTTTTATGTTTGCGTTACCAATCGACCCGACTGCGCCGAACCAACGACGTGGCGTACTCAATGCGGTCCAGTTTCTCGACTGCAATATCACTGTCCCTGCGTTGGGAACGCTGTTGTCACTTCAAGCCGCTGATGTTGACAGCAACATGGTACCCCTTCCAACAGACGCATTCGTACCTTGTGCGGTGACGTTTTCGGTATCGCGCTGCAACGTGTCGCTGCTGGGCAACACGGCACGACTGCTAAGAGCATTTGGTCCGACAGGGAATACATTCGCGGGACCATTCCCCACTATCACAAATTCCGTATTCCGATTGGAATCAGTGCGCGTGGATCAGCTGTGGAAAGCATCCTCGTACATGGGTATTTCCTTCACACCGCTTTCGATCATGTACCTACGAGATGTCAGCAACACTACGATAGCCTTTGTAGCGTGCAGCGTTGCTGTACACCAAGTCTCGCCGCCAGCGGTCGTCATGCCTGATGCATTCCTGTTGGAGGTGGAAGGGATCTTTCTGCGTTCCAGCATTTCCTTGGAGAAGTCGTCCTTTCTACTTGAAGCAAACAACGTTACGGCTACAGCCATGCAAATGCCGGTGGTTTACTTTGGTGGTCTCATCACATCGGCAGCAGTGGAATTTGCCGCCTCCAACTTCACTGGTATTCCAACTGTCGTGAGCGGGACACTTACGGAGATCACGCGCTCGAATACAGCTGTGTTTACGCTAGGCTGCGGCAATTGCTGGTGCGTCGCAGGCCAATCATTGAATGATTGCCACCACTTGTCGGTTGGGAATGTTTGCAACTTGACGCAATTTGTGGGCTTCTCGACTCATCTTGAGCGCTGCGTGTGGACACCTTCGAAGTCGAACCCGCTACTATCCCTGTCATTGATTGACTCCTCGACTCACTCTTACTCTCCCCTCACACAACAGTTAAGCACGTCAACGAGTCCGTCGCCAAGTCGTTCGCTTGAGTTGCCGCTTCCGTTTCGAAATATTCCAGTAGCACCAACAGCATCCCAAATTCTTACTGTCGTCATCGCGGCACCGCTGGCGAGCGCTGTGCTTGCGACGTCGGTTGCCGTCGTCATTCAGCGTAGCACGGTGGCCCTGCAGTTCAGCTCGTGCTCTGCAAGCGGCGACGTTGTCGCGCAGTCTTTCGCATCGCCTCCGCGGGGGCAGCAACTGGCTGTGAATGAGAACCCGACGCGGCTGTCGTTTGGCGCCGCCATGGGCTCGATGTTTCGTGGCGCGGCCGTGGGGAACACAGCCCTTCTCGCAGCGGCTTGCTTCGCAGTCATTCCAGTTGCGGCTCTTTACCGTCATTTCTCCGAGCGTCGCTCGCAAGTCGGTGGTGGTGGCTCACGAAAGTCATCGATCAGCTCGGCGCTTGCCCGCTTGCGGCTACCTGGCCGCGTGTTCGTTGTGTACTCTGTGCTGCTGCAGCCCACCGCGACGGCGTGCGCAGGCCTGCTGATGCTTGCCCTCTCAGGTGGTGATATCGTGCTAGCTGTAGTAGTGGCGCTGCTGTGGTTCGGTGTCTTGCTGTGGTTTGTATGGGCTGTGCAGCGTGGCTGCAGTAGACTTGTCACGGCGCGTATTATCGAACCCTCTGTTGGTGGTGGTGGCGTTTTAGATTTTGTTGTCGAACGGCGAAATGATTGGGTCCCACAGTCTCATCTCCACGCGGATGATGTTTCCCTGTGCACTGAGCCACAATGGTTGCTGCACCCAAGCCACGAAGGAGCGGAGCACTTTACGCACCAGTTCTCCGTACTGATTTCTTCTGTTGGAGGGGGCCCATGGCGAGAGCAATACTACTGCTTTGGTTGTCTGTGGTCGGTGGCCACTGGTGTGGTTGGTGCTCTGGACCCTGGTGTGCCGTCGTCGTGTGTTGCCGCGCAGATTACTCTCGTTGTTGTTGCTGCACTTTCGCTTTTGTCGCTGGTGGCCATCCGGCCGTACCCGTCAAAGTTTGACCAAGGGCTTCAGATCGCGCTTGAAGTGCTGAGCCTGATCACCGCCATTCTGCTGTTGACAAATGCTGGGCAGGACGGCGTGCAGAGCATTTCGTACATGCAGATTGGTCTCTCCGTCACCGTGTCGCTAATGCGCGGTGCGAATCGTGTCCTCCTGTGGTGCGCGGATCTACGATGGGCAAACCACAGTCTGCAAAGGAAGAAAGCGAGTAGACGGGTGATGAATCACAAGTTTGCTGTGAATGAGCAGAATTCTGCTCTCAACCCGTCATCATTCGCCTCCCTTCCACGTTCGCCAGGAGGAACCTCGTCGCGTGAACCAACGCCGTACATCGCATCTCCGGAAATGGCTCCCTCCTCCTCATCGTTTGCTCGACGTTCAGACTCCACGCATTTCCTCTCGCCGCCGCCAGCGCTTTTAACGTTGGACCTCAACGCGTCGTTTGCGCGGCATTCTTTCGTCTTCGATACGCCGAAGTCAATTCAACGGAGTTCTGTGGCGAGAAGCAGTGAAGAACGAGACCAGGAACTATCCCAACTGACATCGTCGTCTCGCAGGATCACAGTGTCGCCGCAGAATGACACGCCGATGCTGCTGTCACCCTCCATTGGCATGATTATTGCATCATCATCGCAAGCAGCTGTCAACAACCTTCACAACACGAGCATGACGGCAACGAGCCAGGTGGCGACATCATCATTTCGGCATCAAGTAACAACACATCAGCATGACCAGTTACAGCATCTTGTTGAGCTGATTACGTCAAGGCGATTGATGAGGAGCACCTCTCGAGAGCTCCCAAGGTGAGCAGCGCTCACACAACTTTTCGCATATTTTTTTCCTTTGTTGTTTTTCTCCAGAAATACGTCGGAAGCCCTCTGCCGCGTGAGATTTTTTTGTGCGTGTGTTCTGCGATCATGTCGTACCTCTTTTATCCGGAGAAATTCTCTACGGCGCTTGTGTTGCTTCTTTCCCCTTATCCCCTTGAGTGTGAATGAGCGACAACTGCGATTTTTTTCTACTTTCCCTATCACTCCATTTAGCTCAGTCAAATCGTTTTGCAACGCGTTTGTTGTGGATGGTGGACAACACATTTTATCGTATCAACCGTTAGCAATGAAGGACAAACTGAAGCAACAAGAAGGCGACGAGGGCGTCAAAAAAAGCTCCAGCTCTTCCCTCGAGTCGTGCAAAAAGAAGACAACATTTCTTAATTCGTGGGTGCATGCCCTCTTTCTTCGTATTTTATTGCGTCTTCCTCCAATTCACCATGCCACCAGCATTTTCGAGTAATCGAGAGAGAGAGAGTGTGTGTGCGAGGTTTACTCACGTCCGCGCGCCCAACATGTTCAATTCTGCATAATTTGGGGACGAAGCGAGACCCACTTTGCTACAGAGAACAATTAAATATAATTTAGGCAAGCTGTGTTTTTGTTTTTTTTTCTTTCTTTCAATTTCAATTGCGGATAAATTGTCGCTAAAAGGAAGCGTGGACAATGGCACCAACAACGGCTAGGTTTTGTGCGTTCCCACTTGTGTGTACGTTACTAGCACTAGCATCCGCACTCCAAATCGTAGCGACAACAATCAACATCTGCTCCACTACACTTGCTAATACGTCTGCCAATGTATCTGTTATCCACCCAAGCAAGTAATTCCACTGCTATCGTTGTGAGCGCATCAGGCGAGTATAACGTTAGTTGTAGTGCATCGCCGGCACCTGTGACGGCGGAAACCTGGTACGTCTATGTGGTGGGCTGCGCATCAGCAGCGAATAGCACCTCCTCAGTGGTCCGCCTTCAACTTCTTTCGGCACCAACTCAAGTTGTGATTTCCGATGACCCAGAACAGCTGATGCTACGTGGGAGCATGACGTTGCCTGTATTGGGGCTCACTGGCTGCAGTGTTGCGATAACGTATCTCAACGGAACATCCCTGCCACCAGCAGGTGCGACGAGCCCCCGTCAAGCCCATGCGTTTGTGTACTCCTCCTCCGTGATGACGACCGTTTTGTACCTTGAGGGAAGCTTTATTGCGATTTCTGGCAACTACAGCGGATCGATTGGCACCGTTCAAATCAACACCACGCATGGATCATCAGTGGTGTGCCGCAGCGGGCTAAGTCAAACATTGACAGGAACGAGTCTGCTATGGTTGGCCCCAGGATCGTCGCAAATTACGACGTTATCGATATTGATGCGCGGCACTGATGTATCACTCGCTATGAGCGCTACCAATGGGTTTTTCCTGATCAACCTTGACAATCGAACACGCAACGCAACAGCTGTGCCAGGACTCCACGCAATTGAGGTTGATAGTGTGATCGGGTCATTGTATTCTTCTCTTATGTGGTTGGCAACTTGGCACGTGTCACTCCTTTCAGGAAATGTGTTTCTCGCCTATCCTCGCTTCAATGGTGTCGTTAGCGTCGTCAATAGCAGCATTAACGCGCCGACGCAAGCGTTTTTTCAGTTGACTGACACTCTGCAACTTTTGCTGAGTCTGCTCAATGCTACTGTTTACGGTGGGGTTTTTTATCAGCTTTCGAACACAGCCGCCGAAACGGAGCTTGCTTGTGGCTCAGTGATTGTGGACATACGCAATTCAACCTTGTCGTTGTTCGACGCACGTTTTGCTGTAATGTCTGCAGACGGCTGCTATCAAATAACAATTCGCGCTTCTGAAATTAAAATCGATGGAAGCATCATTCAGGTGACCACCAATCAAGCCCAAGCCCTTCTTTCTCAAAGCGTCTTTATTTATGTTGATAGTGCCGTGTTGTCATTATCCCTTCTTCTTGTGGATTGTGCGATAACTCTGTTCAGCAACGTTGTAAGCGTACTGTAGTCGAATTCTGCTCAACTGGTTGACAGCAATCTCAGCTGCGTTGGCGTTTCATTAGATCTACAATGGACGCTGGCGTACATGTCTCTCTTTGACTTTTCTACAAGTACGTCTACGAAATCGCTATTACCACCCAGTTCACTGTTCGAATTTGGCTTAGTTGCGAATTCGGTGATCAATTTTACCGCAAGCAACGTTACAATCGACATGACCTCCGCATCTCTGACAAGTAGCCGTCCTTCACCCGCTGCCTTCTTGACTATCGGCATGATTGACAATACGGTGATTGAACTGTGGCAAACAAATATTCAACTTCTCAGCTGCCCTCTTCCTTCTTATTTGCGTCCAACGGAGGGGGGGGCTATTGAAAATGGTTACTTTTAGTCAGACGAGCCAAAAAGAGGTGTTTGAACAGATTAATTCAAAAATAGCTCAGAATATCTCAAAAATATTTTTTTTTAATTGAAGAATAATTCGCCTTCCTCGTCTCGTGCTCTCTTTGCAGGTGGCTTCGCGCAAACCACAACTCCAGCGCCATTGGTCTCCAAGTGCTCGATCAAATGTTTTCGGTAATTCTTAGCGTCTTCTACGTGCGCTGCATCCTTGACCCAATGGCAGTTGCACCGCGGGACAGCAGACCAATCGCGGCGCGGCGCAGCAACCCAAACGTCATAAAGAGGTGGACTTGCCATCCGCCGTCGCTGCTCGAGGGCAGCGCAAATGTACACGAGACCGGTGACGCATTCTTGGTACCGCGACGTGCCGTGAAAAATTTGATAGGCATCCAACCATGCAAATGTCCTCTCGACGCGTGATCTAACCATCCGAACTTGATCGTTGAAGCCAGTGGCGACGTCGTCGGGGTCTTCGCCTTTTTTATATTCATGGACCACGTGGTTCATACCCACGTACCCTAGGTCCGCTAAAAACTTTTCACCGTTGTAGTGCGCGAACTTACTTTGAGAAACGAATATTGCCGCGTCGTGCGGTCGTCCCTTCAACGCGTCCGTCATGAAAAAAGGTGTACCTTGCATCGTTGTCCACATTTCTATTTTGTACACATGGGATCTATGTTTGCCTGACCAGGTGGCATCAGGGTGGCCAGGAGTTGCTCCTACTTCTCGGCAGCAGATTGTGGTGACATCGACAATTCCTGTTACGCCTGGAAAACGTCCGTCAAGTTCGCGTGGACGAAATCGCACTGACGCATCGAGGAGGCAACTACTGCGCGCAAGCTTGTAGACTTCTGTCAGCTTACGACGCACTTCGCGCTCAGACACAGCCTTTCCACAGAATAGTTGCGTAAGTGCGGCCGCCGCATCGTTCGTCAGGTTGTTCTTCGCGATAGCGACAACCAACGTGAACCAAGGAAACAGTTCAGGAGACTTCGTCTTTTCCCAAACAGAAGCTAGGAAGCTCAACGTGTGGCCTGTAAGCCCACGACAAATGTCGTCGTTCATTTACTTTGCGTCAGCAAGGAAGAAGTGCGCGTTAACAGAACGTTATTCAATAGCAAATACGTCGTAGGAAAATGTCTGAACTTGTTGAGTGAAAAAGAAGATTCGTCAAACATCAACTTCGTTCGCGTCAAGAGGCGCGAGAAGATCATCAAGGTCCTCGTCGTTGCGGTGGAGGTGGAGGAGCAGCTTCACGAGGTCGCTTGACGCCCTTATCACTGCGCGCCTGCCTCTGTTTGGCGTGATCGAAAGGGGTCATGAAGTACGTCAACACGCGCCTATAAAACATACGCAAGTTCCCAGGTTCTATGTCTGGTGCCGCCCTCGCAAAGTAGGGAAGCAACGCTTTCAAGGCTTCTTGTTCGTGGCCCATGGCAGGCACGATGTCTGAGCGAAGCGTCCCGCGAAAGAAGCACGCCTCACGCAGAACGAGCCACAACGCAGAAGCCGACGCAGGTATGGTTGCAACCGTCCGCCCACGAAACTTCTCAACTGTTCTGCGAAGCTCGGCGAGAACACGCAACGTCTCTCTCTCTACATCCCAAGTTCGCGGGTTGAACGCGAGAGTTGGTTGCAGCGTCAGCCTTCCGTTAAAGCATTTCCGAACACTTTTGGCAATGTCATCCTTTATGGCTTGGGTTATTCCATAAAGCTTGACGTCGTCATCCTCTGCCGAAATCTTGTTCTCAGCGGCGATGATATCAAGGAAAATGTTCTCCATCAACGTTACTCTATGGTTGCCCTAACTTCCTCCTTTAAATCGGTGTTTGAACAAAATAATTCAAAAATAATTCAGAATAATTCATGGATAAATCAAAAATACCTCAAAAATATCTCGGCCCTCCGGGCCGAGGGTTCACCTTGGTGAACAGATCCTGAACCAGGGATTGCCCCCCCCTCACCTGAGAGCTACAATCGATGGGCCCTCAATGCCAAACAAATCTCCTTGGGGGCAAACTGTTTCACCGGCTCGATACCAACGTCATGGGCGTTCAACATGATCCACCTCACCGTTCTGGATCTTTCCAATAATTCACTGTCGGGGACTCTTCCCGCGCAACCATTTGTAAGTTTGAACGCGTATTTGTTTGGGTTTAACAACATTAGCGGCACCCTTCCAAGCAGGTTCGTAACTTCGTGGCCGAGCCTGTTGGACACACAGAACAATACAGTGTTCACCGGCGGGACGACACCTCCTCAAGCCATCATCTTCACTGCGTGCGGGGTTCAGCAGTTCTGCAGTCTCGCAGGCGCCATAACAACACAAAGTGTTTGTTTCCCGTCACCAGTGGGTGAATTTCTGCCGCCAGATCTGAGTATCATCTCTTTACTCGCATTGACGAAAACCGTTACCTGCACCATTTCACCAATTCTACAATGCACATCCTCGCCTGCTACAATGCCGACAGTGCTTCCTGCGCCCCCTGCGACAGTTGCAACAGCAACAGCAACTACGACCAGCTCAGTGGAAATGACAACAGGTTCTGTCAGTGCGATTGCCGCGATCGCCGCAGCAGCCATCGCGGGGGCTGATGCTGGCGATGCGCAGATGTTGGTCGCAATTCTTTCATCGCCGTGCGTGTGCCAGAACGGGCCAAGATG
>CYKH01001500.1:16121-42971 GCA_001460835.1 Bodo saltans
AAGTCATTTGTGCTCAAGGTGGTGTTGCGTTGAAACTCGATGGGTTCATGGTCCTTTTTTCTTTTTTTTGATTTGATTGGCCCACAGTGGTAAGAAGTTAGCAAAATGCTGCGCAATGCGCCCTCCGTGACGAACGTTGTGCTGAATCAGCAACAAATTAGCGCCTCCCCGGCACTCTTGGTTGCGAAGCGCTCATGGGCGTTCTTCCAGTTTGCCAACTTTCACGGCTGGTCTCTCCCATATGGTGCCAAGCAGTCAAAAGTGACGAAAGAAGACCTGCAGAGCTTCCGTTATTTCAATACTCGAAGCCGCAAACAGTGGGACTACAATCGCATCGACGAGAACATCACTAGCAACTCCGAATTCAAAGATCGCACTGGCCGCGAAACCTTTGACACCGGTATGCGTGAGGATAACTCCCAAGTCAATTCTGGAGGCCACCACACCCCGTCTCACTATCGCCTGCACGATCACTTCGATGAGTACACCAAGCCCGGAATTGATAAGAAATACGCCGCAGCCGTTGCAGTGAAGGAGCAGTGGGATGCTGAAGAATTTTACTACCCAGGCGAGTCATGGCAACGCAACCGTCCCGGTTTCCGCTCTGTTCCCAAAGAACTCCTTAACAGAGACACGTGGTACAACTGGGCAGATATGTGGACGAAGCTTGATGAAGTGCAGTCTACGAACCGTACCCGTTCTTGGAATCCTCAATGGCCACCGCAAGGGTACAAGGTGCCTCGCCTTGCATGCAAGAAAGAGTTCATCCACGGTGTGGAAGAGCCTGGCCTTGTGTCTGAGGTGGAACGATATTACTGGTATCGTATGTGGTCAGAGGCCAACATCCGTATGGGACCCCGCGATCTTTTCTTGATTGCCATTACGTTCATGATCTTCTACTACTGGGCTCGCCAAGCTATGTCCGTCAGCGTCATGCGCTCCATGGCCAGCAACCTGTACTACCCCGGCAGGCATTTCCTTCGTCCTGGTGGCAGCCCACAGGATTGGGAGAAGGACTGCTTCTGGTGGCAGAGGCCGCTGGAGGAGTTCCCCAACCAAGGTGAAATTTACCACATGAATGGTATGCGCTTTGGATACATGCGGTACTTAGAAAAGCGCGACGAGCGCGAGAGGATGGAGGCTCAGCTGTAGGCAAAGCAATGAATAGTAGCTCCTGAGAGCGCCCTTTCTCTCTTTTTTTTTTACCTCCCTCTTTGTTGATTTGTTTGTGTGGGGGTTTTTATTTGCTTTTGTTGATGGGGTTTCTTTTTCATGAGAGTAGCAACGTTGATTTATGGGTGGTGCGTCGATTGGCGCACTGCTGAGAAATGGTGAGGAACGCGTGAATCCGCGTGAATGTGCGATGACAATCAAAAATCAATTGCCATTTTTCAGAACCAGTTGATAGGATGCGCGTTTTTGCATTTGCTGTTGTTGTTGTTGTTGTTGCGGATGATTCGCAAAAGAATCAATTAGGGTCTTCAACAAAAAAAAATCAGAATGAAGGTCGATTTTGTGGCATTATGTATCATTGCTATGATGCTTTTGTCATCCGCTGAGGCTCGTCGCAAGAAAGTGGCAGCGAAACCCCACGCTGAAGACGGTCTTGTAAAAGAAGCGACGTCCGTCTCCTTCCGCGATGTCGTCCTTGACCCCACACTGCCGGTGATGGTGGCCATTTACGACACCGACAATGTGAAGACAACCGAGATTCTTGCCGCTGCTATTGAGACCTGCGCCGCTGAGCTTAAGAACTTGGTGGAATTTGTCTACGTTGATGGAAGTTCAGCTGACGGGAAGCAGCTTGCTCAAAATTTCGGCATCCAGCAAGCACCGACACTCATTCTGTTTAACTCAGAGTTAGTTCCTGTACCTGGAGGCCAAGAGGGACAGTTCATGAAGAATCCCCTCGGCTACGAGGGCGACGGAACGGCTGCAAGTATGATGAAGTTCATTTTATCGTCCATTTCCCTCAATCACGTTGAGCGTGTTGCCAATGACCATGAACTCGCTGACTTCTTTGCGAAATACTCTGGGCTCGACCTCCCACGATTCTTGTATTTCACTGAGCAGACTTCTGTTTCGCCATTGTACATTGCGCTGTCGAACCGATTCCGGTACGGCGGCGTGTTCGGCGTGGCTTTCGCCAACAGCTCTGCTGAAGTGCAAACCCGTTATGGAGTCAAGCAATTCCCCACGCTGATTGCACTTACGCCCGCAGGGAACAATGATGATGAAGTCAGCGTGATGGCCAACCTCAACAAGGACTCGTCGTTTGATCAAGTCAAGGAATTTATCGAGTCCCACGTGTTGCCTATCGAACGTCAAGCGATTATTCGCCCATCCATGTACCCTGAAGAAGAACGCCTTCGTCAGAAAGAAAAAGACCACGCCAAAATGATAAAGGCTTTACCTGTTCAATTAGTAAGAACCAAGAAGGAGTGGGTAAAGCTGTGCTTGACTCGCAAGAAGGGACTGTGTATGGCGGTGTTCCTCGATGATGTCAGTGAGGAGAAGATTCCTTATGAACTCTTGGCAAACGTGACGTACAAGGTTGCAGCAAAGTCGTCTCAAGAGCTGCAGATTGTCGTGATCGATGGCCTGCACAATTATGAGATTGTGAACCACTTCGGCATGGTGAACGGCCTCCCTGATGCTGTTGTCCTAAATCCAGCAAAACGTTCGTTTGTGAACCTCGTGGGTTCCATCACTGAAAGAGGTTTGACCAATTTCTACCTTGACAAGGCCATTAAGGCTCAAGGAAAGCCATACAAGGCGAAGAAGGTGCCTAAGTTCGTGAAGACACCAGCGCAGCAAAGTGAAGATGGTGATATCTCCGATGAAGAAGAACTCTGAGTTTGGCGGTCTCTCGCCCTTCTGCAAGCAAACGCTAGTATATTTGTGCGCACACCATTATTGTCGTTGTTGTTGTTGTTGTTACCTTTTGAGGCCTACAAGCATGGGGGAGGGTCTTTTCATCTCGCCTTCGCGGGTCTTCCGTCAATCCCACAACCCTTACATTGTGCACTCTTTTGTTTTTCGTTGTTTTTTCTCGTCAGAAAATTCATCACACAAATAACAAATGCTCCGTCGCGCAACTATGAATCGCTTCAAGCACGTCGCCGTTTGGGGCGGCGGCACGATGGGCGGTGGTATTGCTCAGGTTACCGCAGCTGCTGGTATTGCCGTCACTGTCGTGGAAGTGACCGAGGACCGTTGCACCGCTGCACGCAAGATGATCGAGCAGTCCCTCACTCGTGTGGCCAAGAAGAACTTTGCCAACGACGACGCAAAGGCAAAGGCTGCCGTCGACACCACTCTGTCCCTCATCACCTTCACCACTGATGAGAAGCTGGCCGCTTCCCGTGCGGAACTTGTCGTCGAGGCGATCATCGAGAACATCGATGCCAAGAACGCACTCTGGAAGAAGATCGATGGCTTCGCAAACAAAGATTGCATCTTCGCGACCAACACATCGTCCCTCTCCGTGGCTGACCAGGCCAAGGTCACCACTCGCGGCGACCGTTTCGGAGGACTTCACTTTTTCTCACCCGTTCCCATGATGAAGCTCGTTGAGGTCGTCAAGACCGACGACACTTCCAAAGAAACTGCTGACAAGCTGTACGAGTACTCGCAGAAGATCGGTAAGACCCCAGTCTTCGCCCAAGATACCAAGGGCTTTATTGTCAACCGTCTGCTCATTCCCTACATGCTTGAGGCGTGCCGCCTCGTCGAGCGTGGTGTCGCGACTCCCGAAGACGTTGATATCGCGATGAAGCTCGGTGCTGGCCACCCGATGGGTCCCTTCACTCTCAGCGACTCTGTTGGCATCGATGTGCTCAAGCTGATCTCTGACTCCTGGAGCAAGGCCGAGCCTGAGAACCCTATTTTCCGCCCGTCGAAGCTCATCGACGAGAAGGTTGCGGCGGGCAAGCTCGGTCGCAAGACGGGCGAGGGCTTCTACAAGTACACCAAGTAAAGAGTGGTGAGGCTTGATCCGGTGAACGTTTTTATGCAAGGTACACGTGTCCGTCTATCGGAATTGTATTGTCTCATCAACTGGCTTGTTGGTTCCAAATGTGGCTTCACACGAACCGTTGTAACCCTTTTATTTTTCTCTCTCGAAGAATAGTTGTTCGTACGCAAAAAAAATTGATGCACATGGAACGCCTCAGCCTTGTAGCAACTTCACTGCCTTCAAGGCAGCCTACATCAAGCGGCGTAAACTCACCATCGTACTCGCTGCTTGCAGAGTCGGAAGCCCTTCTTAGGGAATCTGACCTACCAAATCCATTCTTAGCTCGTCCGCTATTCACCGCCACCAACCTGGCCAACAGAAGACGGCAACCCCCTGCTTCTGCCGCCGCTGCACCACCTCCTACACAAACGGTGGCCTCCTCCACTTCACCAGTGAGAGGCCGTCAAAGGGAGGAGGACGAGCCAGTGACCACTACCATTTTTCCAAGAGTAAAAGTTGCAACGTTTCCCGCGCTGGTCGTCCAAGCAGAGCATCAATTGCGTGCAGATCGCCATGAACTTGTGCAGCAGGCTCAAACCGCTTTGCAAACCTCAAGCCAAGCAGCGGAGCCCTCGTCTGTTTCGCTAGATGACGAAGATTTGGAAATCATGAAGTCGCTACACACTGCTGCCGTGGGGCTTGCCTCTGGTCAGTCCGGCGTGCGTGAGGCAACTAAGCGCCTCATGATTGTTTGCAGAGAGCAGCAGGAAGAGATTGATGCCCTTGCCCGCAAACAGTCAGAAGCAACGGTGACAACATCACAGTTCGTCTCTACCTGTCATGAGTTGGAGGAACGCTGCAGGACCACTGCATTGCGCGTCGAAGGCTGCGCAACACAAGTGAATCGCATTGAACTTGACGTTTCAAGTGCACTTGCGGAGTCGAAGGCGAGCCTACGCCGCGTGCTCTCGCGGGTCATCAAAACAACGTTGATGGCAAATACACAAGCCGCTTCGGTTCTATCATCGTCCACGCACCGACAATTATTGCAGCGATACTGGTTGTCGTGGGCAACGTTTCAATCCAGACGCAAGATTGCTCACATGTTACTGATGAGAACGACACGAGGGTCGATGCACATCATCTTTCATTCTTGGAGTCGTTTGTTTGTGCAGAAGCGGCGTGAGCTAAGAAAACGCCATGAACTTCTCACTTCAAAAACACAACAACGTGTTGCTGCGCAAGTTTTATCAAAGTGGCGAGGGTTCATTGCGCGACGAGCGTCCCAGCGCCGAGCATGTGAAGCGCTGATCACGAGTACAACCCGAGGCTCACGGCAGGTGTCATTCTCGAAATGGCGCCGTTTCACAGTGCAAGCACAAAAGCAGGATGTACTATTCAATGGCTTGGCGACGTTACTGTACGGCTGCGAGCGCGGTCATGCTCGATGGCGTTTGACTGTCTGGTTGCGATTTCATCAGTACTGCAAAGTTCAACGGCGAAACTACCGCTTATCATCCCTGCTAGCAAGCAACACAGAGAAGTCATTTCGCAGCTTTGTGTTTCGTAGCTGGATGCGAGCTGCACTTCAACTATCCGCAAGAAAACACCTCTCAAGCACAATGGCCGTCAGCACTCGCAAGTTTTTCGTGCTGCGTTTCTTCAAACGTTGGGAAGAGCATCGACGGGAAAGATGGATGGATCGCAGAATATTAGCTCGCGTCGCGCCCATCCAAGTGTCGCTTGATTTGGCTCTCGCCACCGCAGCTAGGAATGGAGAGTTGGTGAGTGAGCTCTTGGAAAGGCAAATTGCACTCGAAGCACAATTGTTGCAGCTCGCTGCAACAAAAGTATCCATTCGACAGCTGCGTCCAGAAGCGTTCCGAGGGTCTCTGATTGACTTGGAGAACGCCAATGCCTCTCCCGCCAAAGTTGTTGAGCACCTAGCGGATGAAAGTATTGGGCGCCCTCCTCGGAACACTTCGCAATCGAGAGACACCCAACATGATACTGGTATTACACTTCGTTCTGTCACCACAGCATTGACGACACCCTCGCAGCAACAACAACAACAGCACTTCGACACCTCAGCTGTGTTGAACGGTGACGCTCCAGCCGCGCTGACGTCCCTCTCACAGCAGCATCAGCATCGCGTGGTGGTGCAATCAACCTCCGGTGGCGTATCGTCAACTCCGCACACTCAACTACAAAGCCAACTACATTCGACTAGCCCAGGCTCGCATGATCCCCTGCTATCACTGGCACAACATTACGGCGTTGCAACCCCACCTATCAAGCGAAGAGCTTTGCCGTAGGTTGATTTTCGCCTTTTGATTATCTCCCTTCATTCTTTTCTTACGAGTTTATTTTTCTGTTGTACCAATGACGCAGCGAGCTTGACTGGGCACTGTTGGTTGTATCAACGTGCTGAATAGGATTATTCTTTGACTTGCATTCAGCTGTTCAAAAGAGAGGGTAGCGTTCTTTAGATTAGACAAAACGCGAGTTAGCAGGGCAGGAGGATTGAGATTTTCAAGACTCCCACAAAATACACACGCACCACACACGGCTAAAGCATATTTCGCCGCCTTATGGCATCCGTTAATCCGATGGTTCACACAGAGTCTAGAGAAGTAGATGACGTCAATGATGGGGACGTGAATGTCCCTTTTGAAATCGACGACGAAACGTTCCCAGTCCCACCACGATGTTACGATGAAGTGGACAGCACCGATCATGTCAGGGGTTTATGGGCCCCTGGTCTGCCCTTGATCATATCCTATGTCACCTGGAACATGGCCCAGACTCGCCCTGCTCCCCAAGAAGTTGCAGATTTCTGTGTTCGTCCAAACGCGCATTTAGTCGTTGTGTGCACCCAAGAGAACGGGCCGTATGTAGGTCTGAACACGCAGCACGTAGAATGGGAGCAGTTGATAGAAGATGTTTGTTTACAAGGGAAGTACGTGCGTGTTGCGACCAAGAGTCTATGGGCAATCCATCTCGGCGTGTATGCTAGGCTGCACGACGTTGCTCTCTACGTGAGGGAGGTCCATGTAGGCGTTCAAAAGACGGGAGCAGGGAAGGGGGCCCTAGGCAACAAAGGTGGGGCTGCAATCGGTCTCACGGTTTCATTGAGGCAGTCCACGATGCACAAAGCACTAGAGTCACTCGATTCATCACGACAACGTCCGTTCTTGACATCGGCGGGTGTCGTTGCAGAGGACGATAAAGTTGTGTTAGCAGGTAGTTTAGTGGATGCATACTCCGCAGGTAACAACACGCAGCAGAATTCTGGCAGTGCTGACCAAACAGAGGCCGCCAACTTGTTCACTCCCAGTGAAGGAGAAAGAGGCACGCAACGTTTAAACTCTCGGCCACCCCCGTTAGCGCCGCTGACTTCGCCTGCAACTCGTTTTTCGCGCTTCATTTCATCGCTGAAGACAACGGATGCTGCTTCAGGCATGCCGGCTGAGATGACATTGCTGTTTGTTGGTACGCATCTCACTGCCCATCAGCATAATACAGAGGCCAGAAACCGCGATTATCACAGCATCATCCGAGAGCTTCCTGTTGGAACGCGGGGGGTGTATCGAAATAAATTCCTGCGCACGCTGCGTCTATCAGAAGCTTCTGTAGACGGCCGGCGCGGTGGTGGTGAAAAACTATCCAGCACTGTAGTGTCACCTCATACAGCCACAAACAGTGGGGCGACTCCAACGGATGCTACCAACAACGATCTTCTCGCTGCTACAGCCAACGACGACAACATTCCACTGACGCGTGACGCCTCCGATGAGTTTGATATTTGTCTTTTCGGTGGAGATTTGAATTACCGATTGAATGGATCTTGGAGGGCCATTGAGTTCATTATCAACCATCGCAAAACACTTCGCTCTGTCTTAGTTCACAACGATCAGTTGATTGCGAACATGAACCAAGGGAAAGTGTTTTGCGGCTTTCGTGAGGGTCAGCTGCACTTCCGTCCCACGTACAAGTACGCGCTGATTCATGGAGTCACACAAGACGACTATGCCTTCTCTCACAAGAACCCGCGCATGCCGTCGTACTGTGACAGAGTGTTGATTCGTTCACGTAAAGGCACAAGCCAGCATTTTCCCGCGCAGCAAGTTCTTTACACAGATTGCCCGGAAGTGCGCACTAGTGATCACCGTCCAGTGGTGAGCATGTGGCGCGTTGAAACAGCTCTGACATTAGATGGAGTTGAAGGTGACGATTCACCCGCCGAAGCGAATAACGTTGCGTCGTGCGCGTGCTTCGTGTTTGGGAAAGACTAAATAGTATCGCTGAAAAAAAAACAAAAAAAAAAAAGATTATCGTGGTGCTCGCATCACCCTTGCGGCCCTTTTTCGCGCTAGAGGCGTATCAATCGTGACCTCCAGTCTTCCCCACCTTCTACTCGTTGCTTAAAACCCTCTCGAAAATACAAAAAGCAAAGTTTATTGAAGAACCCCGCAGTACATTTATATTTTTTCTTTTGTTTGTTTGTTTGTTTTCCGGCTCCCGCTTATCACCGTGAGCATTCATGCTGTGGTTTTTGCGTAAACAACGTCTGAGACGCTAATCGAAAAACTGCTGTCGACATTTCGAATAGATAACAAATTCGAATAGAAAACTTAGCACCTTTGCAAATCATCTCAACCACTTTTCTCATGCCACACAAACCCAAGCTGACAAAGCTGAATTCAAAGGGAATGTCGTACATTCGAAGGCCAATGCATGCTGGCAGTGAAGCAGGTCAAGGGTGGTACCCAGGTGACAGTAGTATCTTGGAGAGACTACTTCTCGCTTTCAAAAGCAAGCATGATGTTGCCGCTCGATTCCGAGATCGATGGGAGCGTGTCTGTGCCGTCTCGCCGACTGCATCCCCTTCAGGAAGGAGGAGGGTCGTAGGACTCATTGGGCCGCACTCTGGTCTCCAATATTCAGGGCCCTCCAATGCCGTCGCATATCACCAGCTTGCATCGTACCTCTCCAGTGATCAGGGACAGCAAGTTCGACGAATTATCATGATGGGTCCCTCTCACCGAAAGTTCTTTGAAGGGTTAGAGCTTTCTGCGGCGTCTTGACTATGCGACGCCACAAGCCACTTTACCTGTTGACATCAACTTCATTGAAAAATTTCGCCGAAGATGTGTCGACTTGAAACTTCAGTGCAACTGGATGACTCAGAAAACAGATGAAGATGAACATAGCTTAGAGCTCCACCTTCCATTCATCGCAGATTGTGTTCGCCAGCATACAGCAGCTTCTTCTTCTGCTGCCACTCTTGCTGATTCATCTGTTGTCAACATTACCAGTGTCACTGCACAGCAAAACATTGCTGTTGTCCCTATCCTTGTTGGTGAAGTATCCTCGCAGGACACTAGTCGATTGGCGCAAGTGTTAGCACCGCTCATTGCGTCCCCAGAGAATGTGTTTATCATTAGCTCAGATTTCTGTCATTGGGGCTCTCGATTTCGATACACGCATCACTATCTTCCTGACAAAAATCCTCACATCGAAGATGCAGTCGTCGCGATGGACCTTGAAGCGATTCGGCGGATTGAGGGGTACTGTGGTGACGTCGTCACGATGTGGGAGTCATACTTGAAGGAGACCCGCAACACAATCTGCGGGAAGAGCCCCATCACTGCGCTCCTGAAAGCCATTGCCGCCTTAGAGTCCGCAACAACCCCTCCGATTGATGTTTGCTTTGTTCACTACGCCAAGTCTGGTGCTTTGAATTCCGTTGAGGATTCTAGTGTCAGTTACGCCTCTGCCGTCATTCTTCAGTAGGTGACTACTGTTTCTTCTGCATGTTGCAGGTACGTTTCGTTGCATGTGTTCAAAAGGAATATGAAGTCGACTCAGTTCTTCAGCCTCCCTTTTTTAATATCCACCCATGTTCTTTCACTGTTGTTTCTTCTTACTCAAAGAAAAAAAAAACATTCGCTCGACAAAAAACGACCCCTCAGAAACACAGCGCCTCTTGACAGGGGAAAAAAAAACTAAATTCGTGAAATCAGCAACCAATTCAACCCACTTATCAACAAAGCATGACTGATAGCTGTTTCATGCATCTGGCAGCACTTGCCGCCCTGTGCGTTATCACGTTCTCAAATAATTGCGTTGTCAACGCGCAGACCCTCAATCGTCCTAGTGTGGTTACATTTGCACTACTATCCGACATGACGGATCCACTGATGTGGTTTGACAGTACTCAGTCCTACGCTGGCATGAAAGCCGCTGAAAAGGAAATCAACGACAACAACATCATCGGAGGGGGGGTGAACATAAGTATTGAGTTCATTAACGCCCCCTCCCTTTTGGCCCCTGACGCTTACATTCAAGCGGCCATTCGAAATGCAACCCAAGGGCGATTCGGATTTATCATGCCAGACTGGTCAACTGCTCGCTAAGGTTTTTGCGACGATCGTGAACGACGAGTACAATGCATCCATCCCAGTGGTTGCCCCTCGGTTGTTTGCCATGTCGGAGTTTACCAACAAGAATCGGTTTTCTCTGAGCCTCCGTCAACCACCTGCCGTCGAGTATCTCACAATGCTCTCGTACGCAATGGGCAGCGCAGAGAGCCGCTGCACAGCGTTCACTGTTCTCACTCGATCATTCATTGACACCTCACAGATTTCCGTCGTGCTTCAAGCCCAAGGCTATCCTGCTCCGCTTATTATCAGCCTCCCCTATCCAGCAACCATCGCAAATCTGACGTTCAGCGTCTCAGATGTGTTGAATCAATGGGCAGCAAGCACCGCAGGCTACGGTGGCTTCATTCCTCCGTGTGCTCTGATGTTTATCATGCCTGATGACGCCATCGCAATTCTTGGCGCCATGTACGCCGACTCCCGATTCAATATGGCATCCATGACGTTTTTCGCATCAGCACTCACCTCGTCAAGCGTTTGGAATACCTCTGCATTCGGAACTGCTCCTTTTGCTCGGGTTCGGTTTGTGACAAATTTTGCATCTCCGCAAAGCACCACAATTCCCCTCTCAGTTCGCTACCGTGCTGCGCTGAACTCATACTTGACGACGTTGAATGTATCGGCGCTTCCGTCTCAGCTCACCTACACGCCGATGCTCGCCACACCAACCTACCCAGGACTTGAGGGGTACATGGCAGTGCGTTGGGCCGCAGAAATCCTTTCAAGGATGCCATCCATCACACAGACAGGTTTCCTAGATGCAGTTTACTCACGAAACTTATTTTTCATGGACGGCGTGACTCTTGGGCCCATGACAACCCAATGTGTTGAGCCAAACACCCTCAAAATGCCGTGTTTCTGCAACTTCGGCAGTTCTACTCTCGAGATCGGCTCATTTAACCTGACCAATGGTGTCGCTACCAGCAAAACGTACGATTCTGTGGAACTTGCAGTTGGTCGCCAAATTCTCCCTGTCTCGCAATGCTACCTCACGTCAAGCAACATGAGGTCACCTCTGTTGATTGGCATGTGGACCGAGTGGAACCCCACCGGAACTGCAGCGATCATCTACGCTGCGTTCGTTACCCTGATTCGCCAGTTGTCAACGGTGTACAATAGCGGCGGACAGCTCCCGAATAATCTCATCTCTGCCGTACAAATGAATAGCGTGATGCCCTACCAGGCCGGAGAATCCAAATTAACCTATTTCAACCGTATGTATGCAACGCGACGCCCCATCTACATTATCGGAGAAGAGTTCACGAATGTGTCGGCTGCAGTGATGAACATTGCCGTCTCAAGCACTGTTGTGCTCGAAGACGACCCTTTCACAACCGCAGGAAGTTTCGATCGTTACACGTGGGCGCTGACGAATATCTTCGCCGACATGGCGCATGTGATGTCGAATTACATCGCCGACACTTACGGTGTTACCTACGGATCCCGGCCTCCTCGTGTGGTGGTCATCTCCGATGAGGCCGCTGTGCAGCAACTTGCAGTGAAATCCCTCCACACGTTTCAAATTGAACCAGAGACACCCAGTCAGCGTGACCTATCGTTCGTGACAATGCTTGCGTTGGTGCGCGATGCCGCGGCAACCGCAGCAGCTGGACAGAGGACCATTTTCATGGTCGGATCACGTAACTCAACCGTATTTGTGATTGCCCTTATGGCGGTGGCGATGATTCCTGATGCACAAGACGCTAACTCACTGTTTGCGAAGAACTTTGTCGTTGTCATTCCCGCCAGTCCAGAGTTTATGCTTTCCGCGCTTTTGTCGGTGAATGCTACCGCTTTGCGAAACGTTCCCATACTGTTCACATCTGCGTACATGCCGTTTTGGGAACCTGGAAACGCATTTCAGGTTCGTGCTGCAACTCTCCTTCAAACTACCAGCCCAGTGATCCTCAGCGTCAGCTCTCTCTACATTGCCATCGTGATGTTTGACCTCTTTACGACCCTCGTGGAGGCAGCTAACGTGGCCTTGCCCACTGCCACTAATATTGCTGATGCAATGTACAAGCTGCACTCCGTCACTGTCGGCGGTATGATTCTAGGACCAGTGTACGATGATGTCTGCTCTCCGCATGTCATTGCACAGCAAGCTGGTGTTCGAACCTGCCAGTGTTACAAACTTCTGCAGAACTTTGGCGTCTACGATTTCCGCGATTGGATGCAGTTCACTGCCAATCATCAAATCAACTACCAGTGGTCAATGGGTGGTTGCAGCGTGGTGTATCAGCCTTTGATTGTTCCAACGAAGCTCAACGCGGCTCTCATCGCAGGCTGTGCTGCGGCTGGTGGCGTTGTGCTCATTGCAAGTGTGTTCTACTTAGCGTGCTGCTTCGGTCGCCGCAACAACCGTTTTGCGCCCAAAGACCCCAACGAACCGTTCGCAATGGTCTTCACCGACATCCAGAGCTCCACATCTCTGTGGGCTCGAACTCCCGAAGCGATGAGTGAAGGCCTCGATCAGCATCATAATATGCTACGGGACTTAGTATCCCGGCACAGCGGGTACGAGGTCAAGACCATTGGTGATTGCTTCATGGTGGCATTCAAGTCCGCATCAGACGCCACGAGGTTCGGTCTGGCAATTCAGACTGAACTCTTTGCGGCTGAGTGGGACCCTGACATCGATGACGTGTACATTGCACTTGCGTCCGAAGCGTACGAGGAGAAGATGCTCAGTGAAGATTCAAAGAAACGCGACGAGCGTCGCAAGGCAGAGGCGGGAAAAGTGCACCAATGGGATGACCCAAATAACTATCCATTGTACTGGAACGGCATCCGTGTACGTGTTGGGATGCACTGGGGGATGGGCAGCATCAAGCTCGACCCCGTGTCCCAAGGCTACGACTACTACGGCACGCTGGTCAACACTGCGGCGCGTGTGGAGGGTGTGGGCAACGGCGGTCAAGTGCTCGCCACGCACGACTTCTACGTCCAGCTGGAAAGTGAGGGAATGAACCTGTCGCACGTTGACGTCAAGCCCCTCGGCCCTCAGCCGCTTCGTGGCCTGGACCAGCCCGTCCCCCTCTACCAGCTGTGCCCAATGGAACTCCGATCTCGTGAGTTCGCCGAACTTCGTCTCGACATCGAGATCGATGTTGATGATACCACTACAGATACAAACACTGACAGCGGCACGGTATCTACCGTTCCATACGACGACACACCCATGGCCATGATGGCCCGATTGCTGAAACGACAAAAGAACGCTGGCCAAATGTTCGATTACCTTAGCCGTGTAGCGCAATTTATGGAGACGTTACTTCGCACCTCGCCGATATCCTACCGTAAGGATACAATTAAGCACTACTTGAAGAAGTGGCATGTACTTGCACGGAAGCCTAAGGACAACCGTGAACCACCAGAAACAACAATGGCGTACGACTTGGCCGCGTTAGTTGTGCGAGTTGGCCTCGCAGCAGAAGAAGCCGTTCAACAAGCGAGCTCGTCTCACGGGTCCACAGCAAACCGAGATGCGACCTCAGATCACTCTAACGTCCCTCGTCGTCGACGCAGCAACCCAAGTCCCAATTTCATCCGTGTCAAGGCGTTCAATGATCACGACAGTGGTCGGCCTTTGTAGATTGCGGTGCTTACTCTTCGATCAGCGCCTCTTCGTGTGTAAAATGCTTTTTCACCCGTTCTGTGAGCTTTTATTTTCTTATTCCCCCCATACTGTTGTTTATTGTGCTTCCCCCATTTCTTATTGTTCACTTCTTTCTTGATTTTTTATATATCCTGGCGGATGAGTTTTGTGCCTGATTGAATACCCGAGCAAATTTCCTAGGGATTGGAAGGATCGAGGTTGATTTCAAGCTCACATCAGCACTCTCACGCCCCCCGCACCTCATGTGGTTGATCTCGCTACCTAAATTTGTCACACCGTACTCTCCTTCCGTCAACAGTAACATTCTTTGGTATTTTGTTGTTGTTGTTGTTTTTCTACTTGTTTGGGGGGGTGTGACTTTCGTTTTCTTAGTTTGGTCCCCTTCCTTGTTTGTGTTGTGTGCGCCACCAAACCTCTCGTAGTGTCAATAAATTCGAAGGTAAACACGCTCATATGCACACGTTCGTTGTTACTCCTCCTGTTGTTGGATTTTTGCTGCCTGAGACTGAGGTTGAGCTAATGGCAGAGTCCAGGCTGTTCAAACTAACTTCAACTCGCGTCCGATCCGTAAGCGAAGGATGTGACGATTCTCTTGATATCCCCTTCTTTTAAAAAGAAACGACACTTTGAATTCTATGCAATGTGTGCATCTCCGGCTTGCAATATGCCGCCAATACTATTGTGATTCCTACCTATTCTTCGCTGAATGCATATTCGTCTGCCTTCGCGTTTCCTTTCCAACTTCAGTCACAACAAGAAAAAGCGAAAGAGCAAAAACAAACCGCCAATATAACAATCGTCTTCTTACGATTCCACTCCGCACCAATTACTAAAACATCCGCCCCTCACCACCTACCCGACAAATGGACCGCCGCCGTCATCTCTTTTCGTTGGCGCTGTTCATGGTTGTTGCCATTGGATCTCACATCGCTGCTGTTGTATCCGCCCAAGCTCTTGTTCGTCCCAGTGTTGTCACGTTTGCACTTCTGACGGATATGACCGACCAAATGTTTCAATTTGATGGAGTTCAGTCGTACGCTGGCATGAAAGCTGCTGAAAAGGAAATCAACGACAACAACATCATCGGAGGAGGGGTGAACATAAGTATTGAGTTCATTAGCGCCCCGTCGTTTCTTGGAACACCTGCCGATGTGGACAACGCCATCAGGAATGCGACAGTGGGTAGGTTTGGATTCATCATGCCCGATTGGGCGACTGCAAGCTCTGTGACGCGCATCGTTCAAAATGAATACAATTCATCGATCCCCGTCGTCGCTCCTCGCTTGCTGACTACGAGCGAGGTGGTCAACAAGAATCGATTTTCGCTCAACCTGCGGCAACCTCCCTCCATTGAGTACCTGGCCATTTTACAGTACGCCCTTGGAAGCGCAGAGAGTCGTTGCACCGCCTTCACTCTCATTACTCGATCGCTCATTGACACTTCGCAAGTGGCCGTTACGCTCGCGGCACTTGGGCTTCCAACACCGCTGCTCATTAATCTCCCATTCCCTGGATCTCTTGCCAATTTGAGCTTTAGTCCTTCCGCAATCCTTGATACCTGGTATGCCAGCAATGCTGCTTACAGCGGCTACGCCCCTCCTTGTGGGTTGTTCTTCGCATTGCCCAGTGACATCATTTCCATTCTCGATGCCATGTACACCGATGCTCGATTCAATATGTCCCAGATGACATTCTTTGTGTCTGCACAAAGCTCTGAGGGCATTTGGAACACATCTTCCCACGGAACAGCACCCTTCGCTCGTGTCCGATTCATCACTAACTTTGTGGACCCACAGAACAGCACGATCCCATTCACTCTTCGCTACCAAACAGCGCTGAAGGCGTACTTGACGTCTCTCAACGTCTCTGCACTCCCAGCTGAACTCACTGTGTACCCGATGCTATCTGTTCCCACGTACCCTGCTCTTGAGGGTTACTTGGCAGTGCGTTGGGCCGCTGAAATTCTCTCAAGGATGCCGTCCATCACACCATCCGCCTTTTTAGACGCAGTCTACGATCGTCACATATTCTACATGAACGACGTGTCGCTGGGTCCGATGACAGATCATTGCCTCGTCCCAAACACCTTCAGCATTCCGTGCTTCTGCAACATTGGTGCCTCTTCTCTTGCTGTCGGTGGAATCAACCTCACCACTGGCATTGCTGGGAGCATGACATTTGACTCCGTGGAACAGGATGTCAGTGAGGTGCAGCTACCAATGAACCAGTGCTACCTCTCCACCAGTAACATGCAGACACCGTTGCTCATCAGCACATGGTTGGGTTGGAATGTGACTGGTGCCTCGGCAACCACCTCGAACGCTTTTGCGTATCTCATTCGCCATCAAGTCTCCTTGTACAATGAAGTCGGTTCGCTGAGTAACATTCAAATGAGCGCCGTGAACATGAACAGCGTGATGCCGATGCTGCCTGGTGAAACCAACGCCGCGTACTTTAACCGCCTCTACGCCACTCGTCGTCCAACACTTATTGTCGGTCAACAGTTTCCAAACGTTTCCGCTCCTGTGATGAATATTGTTGCCTCCAGCACAACTATCCTTCAAGATGCTCTATTTACCCGCCCGGACAACTTTACACGGTACTCATGGAATCTACAGTCCGTGTTTGCGGACCTTGCTCATGTCCTTGCAAACTTTATCTCGGACACGTACATGATGTTGTCGCCTCGTGTGGTGGTCATCTCAGATGAGGATGCTGTGCAGAAACTTGCAGTGAAATCCCTCCACACGTTTCAAATTGACCCAGAGACACCCAGTCAGCGTGACCTCCAAACATTGGCCACGATTCAAGGCCTTGTCAACGATGCCGCCTCAACTGCTGCTGCTGGTAAGCTCACCATTCTCATGGTCGCTTCGAGGACTCCACAAGTTGTCGCCAACGCTCTTAATGCGGTGGCTGCGTTACCTGGTGCCGCCAATCCAAACTCACTCCTTGCGCAGAATCTCATTATTATCGCTGGATCAAGCCAGACAACGATGTACGCGGTGACGCTACTAGTTAACGCAACTGCGCTGGTTAACATCCCTATTATCTTCCCGTCCCCGTATATGGCGTTCTGGGAGCCAAACAACAGCCACCGTCTTCGTGTACAGTCCCTACTCAACACCTCCAACCCATCCATCCTCAGCATCAGCTCTCTCTACACTGCTCTCGTTGTGGTCGATTTGTTTACTGCCCTCGCTGAGTCGGTCAACGTGCGCTTCCCAACTGCCAGTCTTTTGGCAGATGCGATGTACAAGCTGCGCGCCGTCACGGTCGAGGGTATTATATTGGGTCCTGTTGATAGTGACGTGTGTAGTCCTGCGCTCCTCCAAAGCCAAAATCCAGACCGCTCCTGTCAATGTTACAAGTTGCTGCAAACATTCAGCGTGTTTGATTTCCGTGACTGGCTACAGTCTACTGCCAATCATCAAATTAACTACCAGTGGTCAATGGGCACATGTGGTGTCATTTATCAGCCATTGGCACTTCCTTCCAAGCTCAACGCGGCTCTCATCGCAGGCTGTGCTGCGGCTGGTGGCGTTGTGCTCATTGTAAGTGTGTTCTACTTTGCGTGCTGCTTCGGTCGCCGCAACAACCGCTCTGCGCCCAAAGATCCCAACGAACCGTTCGCAATGGTCTTCACCGACATCCAGAGCTCCACATCTCTGTGGGCTCGAGCTCCAGAGGCGATGGGTGAGGCGTTGGATCAACACCACAGCATGCTTCGTTCCCTCGTGTCGAAGCATGACGGGTACGAGGTCAAGACCATCGGGGACAGCTTCATGGTGGCATTCAAATCCGCATCAGACGCCACGAGGTTCGGTTTGGCAATTCAGACTGAACTATTTGGGGTCTCCTGGCACGCAGACATCGATGACGTGTACATTGCACTTGCGTCCGAAGCCCACGAAGACATGGTCATGAATGAGGACCCCAAGAAGGCTGAAGAGCGTCGCAAGACAGAGGCGGGAAGGCTCCACCAATGGGAGGATCCTAACAACTACCCCCTCAACTGGAACGGCATCCGTGTACGTGTTGGGATGCACTGGGGGATGGGCAGCATCAAGCTCGACCCCGTGTCCCAAGGCTACGACTACTACGGCACGCTGGTCAACACCGCGGCGCGTGTGGAGGGTGTGGGCAACGGCGGTCAAGTGCTCGCCACGCACGACTTCTACGTCCAGCTGGAAAGTGAGGGAATGAACCTGTCGCACGTTGACGTCAAGCCCCTCGGCCCTCAGCCGCTTCGTGGCCTGGACCAGCCCGTCCCCCTCTACCAGCTGTGCCCAATGGAACTCCGATCTCGTGAGTTCGCCGAGCTTCGTCTCGACATTGAAGTTGACATTGAAGATACCACTGAAACAACGACCCACAACGATGGTGCCACTGTGAGCTCAGTTCCTTTTGACGACACACCCATCACTATGATGGCCCGCTTGCTGAAACGACAAAAGAACGCAGGTGCTGTGTTCGACTACCTGACCCGTGTAGCTCAATTTATGGATACGCTGCTACGCACCTCGCCAATGTCATACCGTAAAGATGCCGTCAAGCACTACATGAAGAAATGGCACGTGCATGCCCGAAAGCCACGCGATACCAAAGAACCCGCTGAAACGACGCTTTCCTTCGACATTGCTGCCTTGGTTGTGCGAGTCGGCCTGGCATCGGAAGAAGCACGTCGTGTTGGGTCAACGCACGGCGGCTCTCAAGCAAACAAGACTGATGGTGCGTCAGATGCCGGATACGCCGCCGGACGACGCAAACAGAGCACCTCGCGAGTCATGAACAGAGTTAAGTCTTTCAGCGACAGTGGCAATGAAGAACTAATGGCTGCGTCCGCCAAAAGTGACGGCATTGAATAAAAGTAGCAAAGAACTCGGTAGATAAATTTTTTATGCTGCAGAAGTGAATTGTGTTTTTCCGTAAATCGAATCTGTGCATTTATACATCTCAAAGGCCGCACATTTTTCAGGTGACATTTTTGTTCTTAAATTTGAGTGCTTGTCAAAGAGAGTCGAAGGCAACCACGCATCCTTTCTGTCGTGAATTGTGTATCTAACTCAAAATCAAAAAGTACCCGTAATACTTTTTTTTTGAGTTTTTCCTTAACAATCGCATATATCCCGATTCTCGTGACCACCAAAAGTGTTCCTTCGAGAGGGAGCTCGCAGATTCCCGACGATGTTATGTCCTCTGCGCTCCTTTTATTTTTGGTAGCTTTTGAACCCCTGTGACGTTACCCCCCATCCCCACGCTCACTTTTGGCTAATTTGGTTATCACACTGTGTGCTTTGCGTTTGGAAAATACCACTTGATTCATGCTCATGAATGTCTCTCTCCTATCATAATCTCACTTTTGAATACCGCACACCCCTTAGTCATAAGTTTGACGCAACCAAAATGTCCAGCGACGACGAAAGTCCGTCCCACCCCCTCGTCCGGGGCCCGTCTGTGTTCATCACAAGAGACTTTAGTGGACAACCTGCAAGCCCAACCAACAACGGCACCCGTCGCCATCGATTCCGTCCTGAGATTCTACAATCATCCTACGGTGCGATGAACTTCGAGTTTCACGATGAGCTTGACCGCATTGAATTTGATGTTGAAGATGGCGTTCCGATGACTCCACGAGCCAACAACGCTGCAAATTTTCCATTTCCATCCGTTCACCAAGATGAACTCTCTCAACCTCTGCTGAATGGGTCACAAGTGTACAACAGTAGCGTCAATGCATCAGCAGTACTAGCCGCAACCACCAACAAGCGCGAACCAATTGCCGCCACCGAAACACAACCGCTGCTTCCGCCCGTTACTCCGCCAGTCGTGACACCAGTGTTACCGCTTCCTAGCGCCATGCCAAAGAGCATTCAACGAGGTCTTGGAATGCGTGATATCGTCAGTGACACTTCACATCTATGGCTCATGCACCAAGTGTTGGGTAATCCTGTGCGCGTTCGTATGTTCCCAAAAGGAGCCGCGGAGCTGATACAATATACCCAGGCTGCGGACATTAAAGTTCCTCTGTATGGAGTGAAAGAGGACGAACATCGTCGTCACAAACGATCGACGCTCAAAAAGTCCTTTAACAGTGATTCAAGCCGTGCTTCGAAGCCCGCCTCAACAGGAAGCTGCACATCAACGTCGACGATATCGTCAGAGTCAAGCGAGAGAATTACTGAGACCTGCTGGGTCGATTTGCAAACTACCGATACTCATGAGATCGAACTTCTCCTCGGCATGTTTCATCTCTCACCATCGACGATTGAATGTGTGGTGGAACAACACACAGTTGATCATATTGAGCATTTCCCCACTCACGGCTATGTGTTTGTGAACATTTCCTGTCAAGGGATAGCGGCCAACAATCACTCCATTATCGGTTGTGCCAAAGTTGCCATCCCCACCACCACACCTCCTCAGCAAAGAAGCCGCAGCGGTAGCGTCGCATCATCTGCTGGAAGCAACTCTGCACAGAATTACCTGAACCAGCATTTTGCAGGAGTGCTTGAGCAAACTCCGCAAGTTGTTGTGTCATGCATCGTGTTCCCCGACTGGATCCTGACCATCCACAAAGAACCCTTTCAAGAACTCGGTGATTTGGTCAAGCAAATTCACCTTGACTTCACGCTAAAGAAGAAACCTGGCAAGTTGCGTCGTCATGGCTCGTCTGCCCTCGCAATGGACCACAACAACCCGTCCTCTACAACCGCCTCCATGCCACCGATTGGGAGTGGTGAAAGTGCTCACGTGCATGCTCCAGAAAAGAGACCCAGTGGCGGTGGTGGATCTCCTGTAATGCGTCGAATTATGCGCCCCGCTTGGATTCTTTGCACGTTGGTCGACTTTGTGGTCTCCAATTTCCTTCCTGACCCAACTCCTCTTCTCAGTGCCGTGGATGATGTTGAGAGCCGCGTGATGCTATCGGCGAATGTGTCGAACCAGCGTCAACAACGTGACCTGGGTCAGAGGATTGCATGGTTGAGGCGGGGTATTACAACGCATCGTCGCGTCGTCAACTCTAAAGAGCAGCTTCTCGCACAACTGCTACTTCCCGCAATGCGAACCAATTTCATTGCGAAGAGATCTGTCAACGCGGATGTGTACGTCTACTGCCAAAAACAGATCGCTAAAGTTGCTGAGCGAATTGATGCCGCACGTGACATGCTTCAATCAGCAAGCTCCAACTACGCCGCCGCGGGTCAGCTGCGCATTACACGCTCCTCTCAAGCCCTTGAGCACCGAATGCACTTCATGTCGAATATTACAGCCGTGCTCCTCCCTCCTGCACTCATTGCCAGCACGTTTGGAATGAACGTCACCGTGCCATTCATGTCCTCGGAAGGCTACACTGATGTACGAGCGTTCTGGGTGCTCATGGGATTGATCGTACTGTGGTTGTCGATGTTCGTGAAGCACCTGTTCAACGTTTTCCTTGATGTTCGAGCCACATCAGCGAGTGCACACGAATCATGGGACGCCGATGTGCTCTTCGCTACAACAAAAAATTCCTCCTTCACGCAGCACGGTGAAAAATCGAGACCATCTCGGCACATGCAACCAAAGGTGAAGGAATTTTCGGCGTGGTGCTGCGCCGTTGAGTGACAAAAGTGCTGAGATGTGAATGCACTTTTTTTTCTGATTTTTACTACTTACGGTTCTCAAATGCTACTGTATCTGAGACTTGGAAAAAAACGAAATAAGAGTATGACCTCACATTGTTGCACTTTGAGGGAGGTCTAGCTTTGAGAAATGGTGCACAGATGACGACGTGACATGCAGGCGTGTGAAGCAAAGTGATGTGGATCAATCAACAATGTGGGGGGGGGTGTCGGCTCGAAGAGTTTCTGGTGATCTTTTTGTGCCCATCGTAGACACCGCTTTTACACGAAAACTGTTAAGAATTTCGCCATGATGATCTGTGAGTAATACAACCATGTATCCCCCAACTCCCTTTCTTCGATTGCTTTCTACGTTTCCATCACATGAAAACATTAGCATCCAAAAGGCGTTACAATGATGCGGCCTACCCTACCCCGAAGCGTTAACAGGATGAAAGTCCCTGGTTTCGACCAAACAAGATTCCGCCCCGCGGTGAGGAAACTGCTTTCATCAAGTGATCTTGTTGACCAATGCAAGACGTACATTCCGTCTGGATATTCGCTGCGAAAGAGGAAACAATGGGAATACTTTGTTCTCGATGAACGGCAGCAAGTCGCCGGACTTTTGAGGCCAATTCCTGCTTCCCCATTCCCTGAGTTTGCAGATCATGGTGCCGTGAATGTGGAATCGTTCCTTCATCAACAAGCAAACGTTGCGGAACACTTCAAATCATTTGTCACGCTGTGGCATCGCGGAGGTGCGTCGGTTTGCACCGTTGCCGCGTCGCCCTCAGCTGAATTTGTGACTCCACTGAAGGAGTTCTACTCGCTCGGTAAGCACGATGGGATTCAAGGACATAAAGCTGTCAATTTGATGCAGGACGGCGCAACTGCTGCTTTCTTTGATGCATTTTTCTCTCATGCTAGCGATAACTATGCTGAACAAATTGACCCGTGCCAACAATTTCTGAAGCTTTGTACGGCCGAGGGGTTCAAAGTTTTTTCACATGCTCGTCGAGCGTATCGCGCGGACTACAAACCACATTGTGCGTTAGACCCCGATGATCCTCGATGGATAGAAGTTCAACTTGGTACTCAAGATGTTAACGCCATGCTAGCAGGAAATACTTTGAGTGGCGCTGAGCTGCAGAAGTTCCTACGGACCGGTTCGCTTTGGATGGACACAGACATCACCAAGAAGAAGGATTGAAACATTTTGCAGTCCTTTGGCTTTCGAAGAAAATTACGATTACCTTCTTGCACCTAACTGTAAACCCTCTGTCAACCCGAGCTTACCTTTCCAATCTTCCTTCGGCAAACCCATATTTCAGAATAGTATGCATCAACGAAAAAGTAAACAAGGCGTTGAAGAAGAATCAGGAAGCTCGTGCTGCTCCGAAGGCACCCATGGTGCTCACCACCACCATGGATCACCTTCCACGCCTAGCTTTCTTTCACCCAAACGCATTCTTCAAGTATTCCTCCTGCGCCTCATCATGTCCACTGTGCTGCAGCACTGCGCTGATGTGCCGGATGAGTGGTGGCAGTCCACGGAGGTGGCATACCACAATGTGTTCGGGGTTGGGCACCTGCCTTGGGAGTGGAGTGCTGAGCTGAGATCGTACATCTACCCACTCCCTTTCGATTTTGCATTCCGTTTGCTGAGGCTTCTTGGGATTGACACCGCGTTGCTGATGTGGTTGGTACCAAAAATGATCGCCTCTGCAGCGGCGACTGCAATCGATATCCAAACATATCGCCTTGGAGCAAAGTTGGACAAAGACCTCGGACTGGTTCCCACCAAAGACAAGCAGCCTGGAGATAGGGGAAGTGAAGGTCTGACAGTGGCGAAAATTGCGTTCATCTTCTCCCTTGCGCACTGGTTCACCGGCTACATTGGCGTACGCACTCAATCAAATGTGCTGGAAACTCTGCTGCTTCTCACCGCGACCATGCAGACAAATTTCTTGACGTTTCTCTTCTTTGCAGGATTTGGCTGCGCCTTGCGGATGACTTGTGTCGTCCCGCTGACTCCTTTTGCACTGATCCACGTATTCGGTTCCATCCGCTCTCGCGGCATTCGTGGACTGGCACAGCGAGTAGTGGAGTTAGCGATCATGTTGTGCTTCTGGCTCGCCATCAGTATGTCTGTAGACTTCATGTTTTACGGCAAGTGGACGCTCACGCCATTGAACTTCTTCCTGTTCAATGTCCTCAAGGGCCACAGCGCAATCTTCGGAACACATCCTTGGCACTGGTACTTCAGCACCGCATTCCCTGTTGTGTCGCTGCCATTTACTCTCATTTTGCCCCTGTTGCTATCACCGTCTGTGTGGAAGCGGATGGCCACACCAGCTCGATGGAGAGTAGGTATTATGTGCTTCTCCATTGTCTTCACGATGGCAGTGTACTCGTTGGTTCCCCACAAAGAGCTGCGTTTCTTCTACCCTGTTGTTCCTTTTATGATCATCATCGCAGCGTTCCTCTACCTGCATCATCCATGGCTACTGCAGAAGCAAGCAGGCGGACCATCACAGCCACGATTCTGGCTATTCATGTTCTTTGTCGTCACGAACGTCTTGACATACCTCATCATCAGTGTTGGATATCGACGCGGTACGCTTGACGTAATGGCTGAAGTACGTAGTGGTGCGGTGCTCACCAACAATGACGGGACGCCCAAGGTCATTGAACACTTAGATATTCTGACTGGATGCTACGCAACCGCCGGGTACTCGTACGTCCACGGCCGAGTGAAGAACCTGCGCACAATGGACTGCACACCCGTTGTCGTCAATGAGGCAACGAGCGAGACGCTTCCAACCGAACGCGACGTATTTGGGGACTACCCCGTCGAGTTTGTTCGATGGGTGTACGATGGAGTGGCACCCACCGACAACACGGAGCTGTCAGACCTTCTCAGGGGACAACAAAGATTTCCTCCCAGCACCCGCCACGGGTTACACAATTAGCGCATGTGGATGCAGTAGCTACCTTAAGCTCTGAGCAAGAACCTCTTCGTACCTAAGCACTCCGTAGCCAGCAAAATGGTGTGCAAGGTGCACAAGGTCGGCGTACTTCTGGAGTGGTAACTCTAAACCTTTTCCCAAAGAAGGGGAATCCTCTAACCCTTCAGATTCTTCAAGATTTTTCGAGAATTGATGCAACTTTTTCTGGTTTGGTTTGGTTTAGGGGCTTTTTGTATGATCTGTTTCGCTCTTGCATTTCTGAAATCAAGAACAAGTGGAGGTCAATGTCGGGTGGAAGTGATGTCTCCGCAGAAGCAGCGTATGAGCGGAGAATTTTAGATCGCTTTGGTGAGAACTATTTTAACGGTGTGCGCTGGGGTGCTGGCCTCAGTGCCATATTCTTACTCGATCAATGTCGGAGGTTGTTTCGCCTGGTTCGAAACCGACATTTTTTGGCCGACACACAGCAGTTGGGTCTGGATGAAGATCTTGTGCGCGGGAGAGCAACCTTCGCTCGCACATTGCGACGTTCTCTCTCAACCGAGAAAGTCTTCTTCATCGCCATGGTTGGACTCTTAGCTGCTGCGTGCCACAATACCCTTGCTTGTTTGCTCTCCAATTTGAGAGTCAAAGAATTTGAGCGCCGTAAGCAACTTATTGCCGCAGAGCAACCCACACAACAATTTCAACTTTCTCTCCAACCTTCGTTTTGGGATGGATTCGCGGTGCGTCGGCAGCGTCATGGATGCGGACCTTCCCCAGCAGCCGATTCACCGGTACTTGGGAATGCGATGCGGTTGGTAAAAAACACGCTTCACAACAAAAAATTACTTCACCAAAATTCACTAATGTTTGCTTAGTTCTTGTGTTACATCTTTTGGTTCGGGAGAGGTGCAAGTGCACTTTCTCTTGACCCACAGCCCCATTTTGATTTATTTATTTCGATGACTCAATTGGAGGGGTGAATGTTAAGCTGCAACCCAACAAAAACAATTATTTTATCTCGCCACATTAGTTTGTTTTGTTTGGTTCCTTGTCTGTAGGGAAGTGTGGTGCAGGGGATGTTTCGATCTTCTCAATTCATCGATTCCACAGAGTTGCAGCAGCAGAGCGACGATGCTATAATCTGCAACTTTGGCCCTGAGTTTTTCAATGGCGCTAGGTATGGTTCTGGCTTTGGGTCGCTTATGTCGTTCCTATTCTCATGGAGCGCTTTCTGTGCAATTCGTAAAGCTCGTATGTCATTAATTGTCAACAGTGGAACACGCTCTGGCAAACTTCCGAGCATGTCGTTCATCCCCACAATGAAGTGGGGATTTCGGTTGCAACCTTTTTTCACAACTGGTGTGATTGCATGCTTCACCACTGGGTGCGCCAAACTTGTGAAGTTTTACCTTTCTAGTGCTCGAGTCAATGAATTCCTGTTTGACGATCTCGAATTCGAAGGACTGCAACATTGGGCGAATCAATCTGAAGAGACTTCGAAAGCATTTGATGCCTTCTGTAAAGACTCAATCGCATCTGCTCCAACTTCCACAATGAGTTCCGCAAAACAAATTGCAAGTATGGATCTCACAGACAAGCTCATTGCCAGGCATAGTGAGGCAAAGCGTGATCTTGATTACGGCGATCATATCTTGAAACGGCGACCCACCTTTGGCGATGGAGTTGCAGTTGGGCTCTTTGGTTCTATCATGGATTGCCACCTGCCGACGCTTCCAGAGAATCGATACTTCGATTGGAAATTTGGTGTTTTGTAAAATGAAAAAGTGGAATCCTCTTTCCTAATGAAGCCTCTTGCGGCAGTCATTATTGAAATGTTTCGTTGTATTTTTTTTCCGAAGAAACACGCGAACGAGTTCACGACAATGGCCGCAGCTAAAGCCGGTGGAGGAGGTGGTGCAGAAAAAAAAAACCTTAATGAAGCCCGTGACTTTAGATCTTGCAGCAGTTATTATTGAAATGTTTCCTCTTATTTTTTCCTAAGAAACACGCGAACGAGTTCACGACTACAATGGCCGCAGCTAAAGCCGGTGGAGGAGGTGGTGCAGGAGGGCAAAAGATCAGTGAAGTCGATAGCGATCGCCTGTGGCGCGACCGCGTGTCGCAAGAGCTGATGTACCAGCAGAAGTGGGTGGAAGAGTACGGATTTATGCTGGAAGATGAGAAGCGCGCAAGACTTCAAGCCGGAAGCGCATCCTTCTCGAACCAAGGCAATAGCGCCAGCACAACCCTAAGCAGCACTGGTGGCAGCAGC
>CYKH01001501.1:4229-29645 GCA_001460835.1 Bodo saltans
ACAATGAAACCACAAAAAAGAGATTTCCACATGGATGTATATCAACTTTTTTTTACGAGAGGCGCTCAAGAAATAGAGAAAAATGAATGTAGAGCGATTTTTGTTCACCTTTCCCTTAGCCCCCTCTCAACAGCGAGAACACCCACTTTGCACCAACTTCCACCACCTCGCTTGAAATTATCTCGATTTTGAGAATGTGACCCTCATCATCATTACTCACCCTCTTTACTCTTGTTGATTTATCTCGTGAAGGTGGAAGAGAATAAAGAATAAACGGGACAGTAAAATGGTAACGCGAGGGCCTCCTCGTGCCGACGCTGCTACTGCGCCACCTGCGTCTAACTTATCAAAAGGTGTCAGGCAACGCCCCGCCTCCGCAAATCGTAGCCGGACGTTGGGAACCTACCGATCCAAGACAGTCCCTGCTTTCATATTGCAGTGCTTGACCGGCCTGTCGATGTTGCTTTGCGTAGCTGTAACTATTTTAGCGACCGTATCTATTCTTCTTCCTCGCTTGTACTACGTAGAGGGATCACGCGGGGTGTCGTTACCCGCCAGTGAAATCTTCATCGACCCTACCAACGCGTCGGTGCCGCTAGGAGACGTTGTCTTGATGCCTGACTTCAATGCATACATCGGGATTGCTGTTGTGTGCTACGGCGGAGATTGGAGTTGTACCAACCGCGATGATCACACGTTTTCTCCTCTTCCTTCGACTACGATTGGTTACATCTCCAGTGATTTGATTCTTCCGAACATTTCTAGCGCCGTGCTGGACTTGACATCTGGGGGGCCACTGGACGCAAGCCTAAAGCGAGGGGCGGAGGCTTGTGGTAAGAACTCAGGGAGAGCCGTCAATCTCAAGAACCTGTTGGTGCTTGCTGTCTGCGTTGCGGCGGTTGTTAGTTTTCTTGTGCTCATCCCGACGACTGTTTTGCAGATGCGGCTCGTGGAAACGGAACGCGTCGTGAATGCTGTGGACAGTGTTGATGTGGAGTTTGTCATCGACAAGAGCAACATGGTTGTGATGGAACGGGCCACTGGAGATCGAGAAATATTCTGGATTGTTCTACCGACACTTCTGTCGTTGCTTTGCTGCGCAGCGATGGTGACCGCTATGATTTTAATCGTTGTCCTTGACAGTGAGCTCTATTGTGATGGAGATGGCGATGTGTGCAAAGTCATCACAACGCAGCTAGAAGCATTTGTAGTGAAGTGGTCCAACGTCTCTGTGAGTCAGTACCATTTTTCCTGTGGACGCGGAGCGTCGATGTACGCCATTTGGGTGGGACTTGCGATGGCCTGCTGCATGTTCCTTTCCACCATGTGCCTCTTGCTGATGTTTCACTGTGGAAAGCGGAGGGCGTTCCTTGAGGTTGTGCAGGAACGCATCAAAGAGATGCAGCATCAACACTCCGTCATCGCAATGTCGGTTGCGCATGGAGTCCCGATTGTTGCCGAGGGAGCGGCACCACGCTCTGCTGCAGCGCAACGACCAGCTTCGCCATTAAGCCGACCACGGTCGCCTAGCATTGCATCGTCCAACGGCAGTGCGATGCAAGACCTTCAACGAACTTCACCAGTGCGAGCGCCTCCTCCGCCTCCAGGTCGAAAAATGAAGCCACTGCGATCGGCGGCAGCGTACTCCCCACGTGAACGCTCCGCGTCCCAAGATGAAGCAGGAGTGCTTGCGGATGAGCTAGCAAGCATCGCCCAGCAGCGCATGGACCTCGTCGTCAAGCAAGAAGCTATCCAGCGGGCAGAGATCGCATCTGGTGAGAAGGTTCGATTTGTAGGGTCCTTCGGGCTCATCAAACGGAAAGCGTGGAGAGTGGAGCGCGCCGTGAGCCTTCACAACTGGTGCCTGGATTGGTACTACGGTCCTCTTTTAGATTTGCTCGTGGAAGAAACGTTCCGACGTCAAGAGCTCATCCGCAAATGGTTAGAGAAGCTTTTGGAGCGCTCGTCACGTTTCCCGGATGATGCCAACGGTGAACCTTTTGCCTGCAGGCTAACTGATGTAGATGAGGCGCTTGGTTGGGCGAGCCCGTACCGCCTTGACGGCGATGGTGTCGGATCAACGCATACCAATCCGCAAGATTCGCCTTACAGTCCCATCTCACGCCTTCGAGGGTTGCCGTATTTCGAAGAGCAATGGCGCCGCATCATGGACTCCCCTACACGCCGATACTACGATCCTAACTACGGCGCTCCCACAAGCAACGCAGGCAGGCGGCGTGGAGGAGGAGACGGCTCCAGTGTGGAAGTGTCGTCTGCATCCGACGATGACTCCCCCAGGCACCACCATGACCTGTTGATGCGCACCGCAACGCCGGGCAACAGCAGCAGGGTGTTGGCAACACCACCCAGGGACCGATACAGCGCTCTACGTGAGAGCAGAGAATTGTACCCAGTGCTCTACTCTCCAAGGCAAATCCCAAACCACGAAGGTCAGCCTTCGCCGCTAGACTTCAGAGCCATCACCAAAGCAACGGATGACTTGAGGAAGGCATACGAAGATGCAGTGAGGAAGTCCTCGTCGCGTCCGGCGTTTGACCGCGGTGTCAATGCCTCTAGAGACGCGGCGTTAGACTTCCAGCATGCAATTGCACGCTCTCAGGCTGGGTTGGCTGCCAACCCACCTGTTGGAGCTGGAGTTCCGCCACCCGCATCAGCGACACCGCGCATCCCGCAGCCATCTCTCACTGCCCCTCGCCACTGGGAAGACAAGCCTGATTCGTCCTGGGGACACGCAGCTGTCGCTCAGCGCTTAGCAGAGCTTTCTAAGTATACCAATAGCGCGAACGCTGATGCAGAAGATGACGATGATTTGAGGTAAAATTGAAGGCGAGACCAGCCTTGCTCAAATTAATCTCGACTCATCAAAGATGGTTATGCGACATGCTTTTGTACCTTGGCAAGCATTTCCAACATGGCATGTCACACTTCACAACATTTTGCATGACTTCTCCCCGCGGCCTTTTTTTTTCGTTTGCGCTTAGAAGAGCTCTTTATTCGCAGCTCTCGTCACCCCCAAAACAACAATAATGCTACGAGTTGTTCCTTGCTTCAGATTCCCCCCGCCTGCTGTAACAGTTGTTGAGCGCTTATTCTTTGGTCTGTCAGCGTCATTTAACCCTTTCGCCGCGCGCATCCTTTCTTTGCTTTTTTTTCCTCGGCAGAAGGAAATTCAGAATAGCAGAAGCATGTCGTTTCATTCACCAGTTGGGCTGGAGAGAAAGCAAAGCGCTATTTTCGATTCGAAACTTCAAAAACAAAAGAAAGACGAATCGGAACAGAAAGAACTTCGCGAGCGCCAACAAGCGGAATATGCGTCGCGACACAACGTGCAGGAACTTTTCACTGCAATTGCTGCTGCCATCACTGCCAATGGACAGCCAGCAACAGAAGATGAAGCCAATCGACGCATTTATGAATTCCTGCTTCGCAGGAAGCAGGCGAAAGAAGCCAGTAAGCGACGGATTCAATTTACACAAAAACTTCTTGTGGAAGTGAAGCCAAACATTTCAATGACAATGGAAGTGAGCGCGTCGTCATCAAGCGATGTACAGCTGCACATGCGCAATGTGCTGAGCAGTAACTACACGCTAGACGACGTCGTGCCTCTTACTTGGGAGCAGTTTACTCAATGGGAACTTATTTTACAGCAATTGGCAATGCAAGCTGAGGACCTACCACCCGCACTTCCGCAACAAATTCTAGCCACAATCCGCAGTGATGGCAAGGTCACTGGATTTGTCGTCACCGACGACTGCCCTCAAGGGAAAGTATCCAAGAAGCTTGCCGACAAGCTGTGGAATGTGTGCATGGAGTTCCGCCAAACATCAAAACGTGTGGGTAACTTTCAATTGTTGTAGTTTAGGGTTCGTTTGATGAAGGAACGGTTGTTTGTACGCCATATCGACGCGAGCGAGAAAAAAGAAAAAACTTGAAGTAGCGGATCTAAATTCGCAATAAGTGCCTCTGCTTAGACGAATCATTCTCTTCTACTTCTTTTTTCCTCCCGCCTCCACGTGAACACACAAACGAGAACACATAGCGAAGCGAGTTGACAAAACAACATGAGCTCGCGTCAATGGGGATCGCCTGGTGGATCCTCATCGGTATCGGACAGAACTACTGACTCGTGGTCGAGCTCGGACTCTTCTTCATCATATCACAGCAGCGATGATTGTTACCAGAACGACTATGAACATCATCATCATCATGGTGTCATCACCACTGACCGCCGTCCACCGAAATCTGCGGTTGCCCCACAGCACCATCGTCGCGGTGTCGACGACTCACGTAACAGTTGGTCTTCCAATGAGCCTCGACTTCAGTTCGCGACTGATGTTCCATCGGAGAATGTTGTGTATGACATGTTGTTGGCTGCGGAGGCGGCCCGTATGGTGGACGTCGAGCGCCGAAAAGTGCTGAGAGAGGAAGCTAGAATGGTCGCTTCGTCGCATCATCTCACTCCACGTGAGAGAGATATGATCGTCTTTAGGCTTCGCAAAAGGCTTCACGGCGGATCATCACCACTCGATAACGAAAACGATGATGAGTACGTTCGTGGCGGCACTGCTCTCTCGTACGTCGTGCATCATTTGTCCCCTAAAGGTGCTGCTCATTCGTCGTCGTCGGTTTCTTCACCCTCCACCATTAGCGATACTACTACCTCCAGTGCGTCGCCCCCGATGGCGAGCCCTGAGGCACTCGATCGTTATGTTGCTCGTCGACGGGCAAGGAGGCATCACCGCAATGAAGATGATCAAGTGTCGTCGTCTTACACAGAAGAGCGTCGACAGCTTCTTCTCAATGGCCCCGAAGATGACACCCGCCGGCAGTACAACAGCACAGGCGCTTCAACGATTGGCGTCGCACGAAAAGCACGTCATGCAAACCCCCACGAAATCGTTTCGAACGTAAGCGACCGAGATCGTGTGTCGAGGAGCACCTCGCTGCAGAATGCACCTGACGTCAAAGTCGTGACGTACGCAACGCCGTTTTCCCCATTTGGAAGCACTGTCACACGTGTAGGAAATGACCCCCAGGCAGTTCGACGGCACCTGGAAGGGCAACAGGTTGAAGTGGCCCTCGTTCCAGTTTTGCGAGATTCAACAGTGTCCACACATACTCGTCCCCATCACAACGAACACCGCACAGCACAACCTCTTACCATGAACCACATGGTTCCACAAACAAAGCAGGAGCAACTAGACCCTCCCCTTCAATCGCAACCATATCGCGGTCAACAGCAGCAGCATGGTGGTCGTGGCTCGTCACCGCTCGTAGTCGAATTCAGTGAAGAAGTTGAAGAAATGAGGCAGTCCGTTACCAGTGCCGATCATCCACATCTTGATCAATCGATAGTGAGCAGAGCGGATACGTCCACGACCTCGCAGCCTGCTCTTGTGCATTCTTCGGTTTCAACAACAAAAGCCGCGACTTCTACCACTAACGCCAACGCAGTTGCTGCCGTCGAAGTTGTGCAGAGCCGACTGTACGAAACCCGAAGTACGAGCGGTGACTATGTTGAAGGATATGACAAACGTTTCAGCAGAAACGACTTCGCGATAGTTGATACACTCGCTATCGTTCCACCATCCACCGTGACAGAAGTCAAGCACAAGATTTCCGAGCAGCAGCGCACGACTCGTTCCACACCACTTCCATCCCGTAGCGTCTCGACTGCATCGACCTCTGCACCTCCTGTCGAACCACCACCACCGCCACCTGAAGCACCGCGAGCAGCTTTGTACCGAGAGCAATCCGTCGATGCAGCTGTGCATGTTGTCACAACGGTTGTCGCGGAAGTGGGGTGCCAGCACGACCCACACTTTGGCGCCAGCACGAAGTCAACTGAAACCTCCACCATCGCGACGAAGTCTCGAGGAATTGACACCGATGAGCATCGACACGTAAGTGTTGGTGTGAACGTCTCGTCCCCGAGAACATCCGCTCAAGGAACCTCGACTGCAGCCACTGGTGTTGATACCAGTTCGTTGGCGCACGAGGACTCGGTGTTGCAGGCAGCAGCAGCAGCAGCGCAGAGAGCAGCGCTCAGTGCACGTGATGTGTCTCCCACTCCTGAAAGGACGCCACCTCCCATGCCCACTCCACATGACCTTCACCGTGGAGGCAGCACTGCCTATGCATTCATGAGCCCCATTCCGTTTAAAGGACTTCGGGGATTTCCTCTTGGTCATCATCATGAGCGCAGAGAGTTTCGGGGACCCATCACGCCACTTGGGCGCAAGACGCCGCCGAGAGAGCGTAATCACGTGAACTCACCACCGCATCAACGTGGCATATCGCCCGCTGCCACAACGACTTCCCGTGGGAGCGTCTCTCGTCCTGCTGATGAGGCTCATGATCGTCGCATTGCACTAAAATGTGTCAAGCACGCGGTCTTCGGGGATTTCTCGCGTTCATTGGATTTCCGAGAGAAAACGGGAATGACTCTCAAAGAAGCTCGCGGGTGGTACGACGCCATGTGTGAAGGGGACTGTGAATGGGGCTCCACTGGTGTGTATCGACAATACCCGCAGCAGCATCCCAGTGACGACGTTGTGGTGAATCCGTGCTCTCGACTCGACATGCTCGTTCAAGCAGCCATGGCAGAAGTGGTGCGTGGGGGTGGATGCATGGAGTGGTCGACGTGGTTTGCTGGCATCAGTCGACGACGCGTTGAGGAAGCGTTAGAGCGCTTTTCCGATGTGTTTGCACAGAAAGCAAAGCAATACCAGTGGAACACCTCGACAACAACGTATGTGGTGGATTCTTCCTCAGGTGGATTGCTGATGCGTGTGCCTGCAAGCCGTGTGGATGCCGTGGCGTCGGTACTTTACTGACACAGTTTATCGATGAAGGGAGGCGATGTCAACTGCTTTTGGCATGTAAGCACTTCTCGATCGCGACATCCTGTGCCCAGCATGGTGTTGGAGACCAACACAAGCAACACCAAAAAAAAACAAGTTGAGTTGTATCATTTGTCTCTCTGTACCTACTTTGATTCATGTTGTTGAGCGTGTTACCTAAAGAATGATTGGATGCATATTGTTTTGAAATGGTTGCTTCATTGCTCTTTGTTGTCATAATTTCGTAGTTCATCCCCGAGGATGTCCACCTACGTTCCTAAGAAGACCCGCGACGACGTGTACCGCTTCTTCTTCACTGAGGGCGTCGTCGTCTGCGAGAAGAACCGCCTCGGCACCTGGACCGGCGAGCTCGGTGGAAAGAAGTTCCACGCCCCCAACGTCCAGATCATGCAGCTCATGAAGTCCCTCAAGAGCCGCAACCTGATCAAGGAGCAGTACGCGTGGCGCCACTTCTACTGGTTCCTCCCCGACAATGGTGTGGAATTCATGCGCAAGTACCTGCACCTCGACGCCTCCGTTGTCCCCAACACCCAGAAGAAGACCAAGGATGTTGAGGAGTACGAGAAGACCTCCCGCGATCGCGAGACCCGCGGTCGTGGACGCGGCGAGGGCCGTGGCCGTGGTGAGGGCCGTGGTCGCGGCCGTGGTGGCTTCGGCGAGGACCGCAAGGAGTACCAGCGCTCCGGCGAGGAGGGCCGCGGACGTGGCCGTGGTGGTCGTGGCTTCGGCCGTGGCCGTGGTGCCCGCGCTGAGGGCGAGGCCCCCGCTGCCCCCGCCCAGGAGTAATGATTAGGACTAACAGTTTATGTTGTTCTATCGTGTTAGCCTCTCAACTTTTTTGACGTATACCGTGTATTTTTTCTTTCATCTGCCAACGTGGTTTTTCGTTGTTGTTGTTGTTGATTACCACCGTCACAAACAGTGGAAAAAGAAATAGTACACCAAAACCCTCAATACGCCAGCCCTTCTCCTACCGCGCTTCACACAACGGCCTAAATGAGAACCCAAGTTCGGTGGACAGAGAAGACGTTAGAAACAGAGGGAGTGCGTGCACCGGTGTACGACCTTTGCTATTCCCCCTCTGGGGATCAAGTTGTCGTCGCTTGTGGCACACGCGTCGCTGTGTACAGCGCTGCAAACGGCACCGTGATCCACTCGTTGAAGGGACACAAGGACACTGTGTACTGTGTGTCGTACTCTGCGGATGGAAAGCGCTTTGCCTCCGGCGGTGCGGATAAGACAGTCATTATCTGGACCCAAAAAGGCGAGGGCATTTTGAAGTACGCGCACAACGACTCGATCCAAGCGATTCAATACAACCCCGTCACCGCACAGTTAGCCTCTGTCACTCAAAGCGACTACGGGCTGTGGTCCCCTGATCAAAAGAGTGTTGCGAAGCATAAGATCCCATCCAAGGGATTATGCTGCAGCTGGACGAGCGATGGTCAAGTGCTTGCTATCGGTATGCTGAATGGTCATGTCTCGCTTCGCTACAAAGGAATGGAAGAAAAGTTTGTGATCAAGCGCACAGCGCCAGTTTGGACCCTCGCGTTTAACCCAGTTCGTGAAGACGGTATTGACGTCCTTGCGGTGGGCTCGTGGGACCAGCGACTGTCCTTCTACTCAGCCCAAGGAAAGCAAATTGGAAAGGACAAAGAGCTTACCTGTGACCCTTGCTGTATTTCGTACTTTAGCAGTGGCGATTATTTACTTGTGGCGGGGGGGGGGCCCCCTAGCGACCACCAAGCCGCTCTCCACAACAAAGAAGGTACTTTCCTGGTGAAGGTTGCCGAGTGCTTAGATTGGGTATGGGCTGTCAGGCAACGCCCGAAGCAATTCAACATTACCGTTGGCACAAACGACGGCTTGATTCAAGGCGTTGAAGTCAGTGTCACCACAGTCCATAGCATCTACCAAGATCAGTACGTGTATCGTGACAACATGACGGAGGTGGTCATTCAGCACCTCTCTACGGACAAGAAGAGCCGCGTCAATTGCAAAGACTACGTGAAAAAGGTTGCCATCTACAAGGATCGGTTGGCTGTGCAGCTTTCTGACCGGATTATCATCTACGAGCTTCTCGCGGACGATCAACATGAGCTGAAAGTCAAGGAAAAGGAGCGCATCCGCAAGAAGCTGGAATGCTCATTGCTGTGTGTGACTGCTTCAAACTTGATTCTTTGCCAAGATCGTCGTCTTACTTCCTACGATTTCACCGGTAACAAGCGCCGCGAGTGGTCCATGGAAAGTGTGATTCGATACATCAAGGTCGTTGGTGGACTTGCTGATCGTGAGGCTCTCCTCGTGGGTCTCAAGAATGGACAAATCGTAAAGATTTTCGTCGATAACAGTTTTCCCACTCAACTAGTGAAGCTCAATGTTCCGGTGCGGTGCTTAGACCTTTCCGCATCACGCAACAAGCTTGCAGTCGTCGATGAAAACAATCTTCTCCAAGTGTACAATCTGAACTCTCCCAACAAAGAGCTCCTCTTTCAAGAGAACAACGCCACGGCCGTCTCCTGGAATAGCGACTACGAAGACATGCTGTGTTTCACCGGCAACAACACGCTAAGCATCAAGACAGGAAACTTGCCCGCTTTTCAGCAGAAGCTTCAAGGCCTTGTGGTGGGCTTTAAAGCAAACAAAGTGTTTACCCTTCACTTCTCCACGATGTCCGCCATCGACGTCCCACATTCGCATGCTCTGTACCGCTACGTGGAGCGCCGCGACTTTGAGGCTGCGTACCGTGTTGCCTGTTTAGGTGTCACTGACGGTGACTGGAAGATGCTGGGAACACACGCCATGACTCACCTGCAACTAGAAATTGCCCGTAAGGCGTTCATCCGTATTCGGGAGGTCAAATTTGTAGAGCTGCTCAACCGAATTGAACTTGAGCGACGCCAAGCACGCGGCCCCTCTGCTGGAGATGATTCTCTCCTTCTCGGAGATATTCTGGCGTTCCAGGGCAAATACCACGAAGCTGCAAAGCATTTTGTGAAGTCAGGCCAAGAGCCCAAGGCCATCGAAATGTTCTGCGATATGAAGATGTGGTTGGAGGCCAAGCAAGTGTGCAGCAACGAAGAGCACATTAAGGAGTTGATTCGACGACAAGCTCGGTGGGCTGAGGAGTCTCAAGACTATTCAGAAGCGGCTCAATTTTACCTCGCCGCTGGTGACTTTGCTAGAGCGATTCGCATGATGGGCGAGGCTGGTGCAATCGACAAGCTCGTAGATGTCTGCCGCACACTGCCCAAGTCAGACACTGCGCTCATTGCTGAGTGTGGAACGTACTTCCGGAAGCACAATGCCCTTCAGTACGCACTTGAAGCGTACGAAAAGATCGGCGATGCACGTGCACTTCTGCAGATCCACGTGGAAATGAACATGTGGAAGGAAGCATTCCGTCTGTTGGATCGATTCCCGATGTTTGCCGCCGAAGTCTACGTCCCGTGGGCCGGCTGGCTCGCCCAGAATGACCGCTTTGAGGAAGCCCAAGAAGCGTTCAAGATCGCCAAGAGGCCTCGTGAAGCTCGCCATATGATGGAGATGCTCGCCGCAAACAGCGTTGTGTGCCGCAAGTTTAACGACGCGGCATTTTACTTCTACAAACTCGCCTTAGAATGTGGCCAGATGGCCGAGGGTGAAGCCGCACCTTCTCAAGAGGAAATTGGCCGCCGCATCAAGAGGCATCGAGAGTACGTGCGAAGAGCCATTATGTACTATGCGTACCACACTGTGTACAAGTACGTCTCCCAGCCGTGCCCTTTTGAGCCGGTGAGCGTCTTTAACACGGCAAAGTGCCTCTTAGCCCTGACGCAAGACTCTGAAGACATTCCTCTAGGAATCGCCAAGGTAGACGTTCTTTTCACCCTTGCTCGGCTATCGTCGGCATTAGATATGAACAGAACCGCTCGTACCATCTACGAAAAACTTCAACAAGTCGTTCTGCCGGTGCCCATCATGGAGCAGCTGGACGTCGAAACATTAGTGTGCCGTGGTAGACCATTCCAAGATAAGGATGAGCTCCTCGATATGTGCTACCGATGTGGTCAGACAGTGCCGGTGCTCACAACAGGAGGAGATCGATGCCCTTCCTGTAACCACCCGTTCATGCGTTCCATGCGGTCCTTCGACTCTCTGCCCCTTGTGGAGTTCGTGATCGCCAACGATCTTTCCGATGAGACCGCAGAGAACCTCCTCTTGCACGGCATTGGAAAGAAGGCCGGTCCCAACGACAACCTGAGCGGAAAGAAGGCGGGAGGTGCTGACGTCATGACGTTGGAGAATGGTCACCTTGACGCCATCGTCGAGGCTCAAATGGTGATCGGCGACGACCTCCCCCAATCCGCCGGTGGCAACAGCCGAGACCCCTTCTACGCGCAACTTTCCAATATCATGAGACCCGGCCGCCCAAAGGGTGAGTACCTTCCCTTTATGGCGAACTTGGATATTTTACGACAATTCCGCAGTGATGAAGTGTTCATCGTCAAACAAGGCAACGGAAATCTGCCGATTCAAAACAAATACTACCGTGTGATGGTGGCTGGTGTGGGCATCACTCTATGCCCCGGATGCCAACTCTTTTTCCACGACGAAGAGTACGAGCTAGAATACATGAAGGGTAACGGTTGTGCGGTGTGCAGGTATAAGAAGGAAGCAAAACTGACTGCAACCGAAGAAATGATGTTAGGCAACTGATGATGAGAGCCTTGCCTCAAAAAAAAAAAAATGATAGAAGAGAAGCGAGAGAATGATGCCAAGTCGTAGAATTGTTGTTGAGTGAGATGATCTCAGCGCTGGAAGAGTACAATAGGACACCTTGTTCACGTGCGCGTGACGATGTGCCACAAAACAAAAAACAATGCACAAAAAATTTTATATGCGAATGACCACCGTGTAGAGGATCGGATTTCACACTACAACAAGAGAGGAAATGATTGATGCGATCAATTTTTAGTCTTTTTGATGGATAGTCTTCGTGTTAGTTGTCAAACTCTTTACTTGAAATTTGTTCTGTGTGAAGTGCGAATATTTTTGAAGGTCAAAATGATGTCGCAGTTCCGATGTGTGATTTTATGGTGCATGATCGGTGCCATCATTGCCCAACGCGGTTGCTGCAGTAACTTTCAACATATTGACGACGACTACGATGACGATGACGACGTCGCTATGATGCCCTCCCAGAGTGGTCTGTTGCCCTCTGACTCATATGCCTCTGATGTGGGCCTAGAACCTTCTCCGATGATGGAATTTCGCATGGATAAGCTCGAAGATCTGCACGAGATGCAGTATTTGGTGGAGTTCATTGACCCAGAACATGGCAAGTGCCCTTTCCCCTTGCCAATGGAACTTTACTTCGACCAAGATGTGTTTGATGACGAATACGGTTTGGAAACGTTACAAGTCCTTCAAGACCAATATCGTGACGTTCTCCCGGCAATGAAGACTGCTTGGATGGAAAATGATGGTGCCGCTCGACTTGATCAGCTCGAGTTTCCTGAGGAGTACTACCAACAAGCCAGTCAAGCACAACAACAACAACAACAACACCCAGCAAAAGCTGACAACGTTCCGTTCGCATTACGGGATGGTGGTGAACATGTCATTGAAGTTCCGCTAGGAGCATTTACTGGTGAGGACTCCAACAATGTGCCAGCTACAATAGATCTGAGTTCCATTTTAGCGCAGCTGAGTGGCGATGGTTCTGGTATGTCACTGGGTGCTGGCGTCGAGGATCTCATGAAAGGCCTCAAGATTGTGATTAATGGGATGGAAGTGAGCCTCGACGATGGCAATACACATTTCGATCTCTCAGGCATCATCAATGTGGCTGGAAACGGTGGTGAGCAGGAGCCCATTGTAGTCGACCTCAACAAAGCGCTCATAGCAAAGGAGAGAGCTCGGTACATTTCTGAGACTCACGCACTGCGCTCACAGGAAGCCGCAGTGGGTGAAGAGCAAAGTACGAAACTTAGCCCCGATGTGACTGCTGCACGAAAACTTGCTGAGGAGGCCGCTGAAGCCGAATACGAACATTCGAACTTCGAGTGGGTACTTAGCAGCAGCTCTTCCGATGTCAATAAGCCACAAGGAGCAACACCGTCGCGGCGATCCACCAATGCGTTGCGTCTTCTCTCGGCTTTGGAAATGAGCTGCCGCGCGCCACCTGTAGGCAGCAGCTCTTCTTCTTGGCAATGCACGCATGAGGTGGAACGTGTGCTTGCTCGCATCACGTCTGACATCCTCGTCGCTGAAGATGTCTACGACATGGATCACGTCAAGGAGCGCATTGCAACGGTGGAAGCAATTCGTGATGCGCGTGTTGTCGCTGTTGAAAAAGAAGTAGAGGCGATGTGTCAAATGGTGCAAACCCTCCAACTTCGCCACAATGCCATGCATCTAGGAGACTCCGAAGGACGTGTTGCGTCTCCGATGGACACAATTGTGCCTGTGGTTGCGGAACGACTCCGGAAGCTCAACAATGATGATGTTGACGGGGACAACCAATTTAGTGTTGTAGAAAACGTCTTGACAGCACTGGTTGAGTTTACGGAAAGCCACTCAGTGGAATCCTGCAGCGGCGGGGCCGCGGAACACGTCTCGGCAGTGACAAGATCTTTGTGGTACGCCGCCGCGTTACTACGACTCACAGAAACTCTCAACGAGTCCGCAACCGCTGCAGCATCTCCGCACGCAATGTCGCTGTTGAGCATCACACAATCCGAGAGGAGTGGATCCACCAACGCACGACTGGCGCTTGCCACCATGCGAGAGTTTGGCTTCGTGGCAGAGCAAAATGTACGGCACGCAACGCATCTCATTGTCAGCGTCGCTGCAGATGCCCACAAAAATATGTACCAGCACCTTGAAGACGTGTACCTTCGCGAAGCGAATACAAAACAAGCCATTTTCGAGCCGAAGGACACTCACTCGCTTCGCCGTGCTCGCTCTTATGTAAGATCTAACGGCATCATGTTCACACTTTTCATCGAAGACACGCTCGAGGACACTAGAAGTGCACTTGAGTCAACTGTTGTCGAATTGAAAGAGCGGGTCATAAGCACTCGGTCAACGCACGCCTTGTACCTTTGGGTGAAAACCCTCATCCCTATGTTCTGGGGCTCGCTTCGCTTCAGCTATGCAACAACGCACTCTCCTCCTCAACCTCCTGAAAATGCGACGACTGTTGTTTTCCCTGACCACGCTACATTGAATGTCAACTGCTGGACTTGGGTGGTGGGTGCGAGGCTATTCCCTGAGCTCCTCATGGTGGATGGCACGATGGAGCATGTCACGGAGAAATGCAAACTAGTGGACGATGCAGCAACGATCATGCACTCCATTCACAACGACGTCTCTAGTAGCAGCAGTGATGATGCGTCCTCCTCCTTGGAAGACACGCTCAAGCGTCACGTTGAAAAGTCTGTAGCGGACTCATACTATTATAGTGCAGCTCAGGCGACGTTAATGATGCTGGCGTATCAAGAAGTTCTGTGCCCATGTGGTACAGAGGAGCATTGTGCCACTACGACGCAGCACTCGACGTTGCAGCGAAGCAAGAAGTTGTTAGCCCATGCCAAAACTCTTGCTACTGCTGTGCATCAAGAAGGCCTTGTTGCAGCTGAGGCAGCTGCACTAAAGATGCTGCTCGGAGTGCCGGTCAAGGTGCTGCAAGAGTACCCGTGGCACGTTGCCCTCTGCCTTGTCGCGATTGAGGTGGAAGGTGGCGAAGACACTTTACTGCACTCAACTGCTACATCAAGCGGGTTCATCTTACCAGAGTGGTTTGCTCTTGCGGGACTTATGCATCATCTAGAAGGAGATGCCGTGTCGGCGGCGCGATACTGGTTGGAAGGAGGTGCGCTGGAAGTTGAAAGTGCCAACGTGGAAGAAGAGCGTCGCACTCGTGACGTCGATGTGAACCCGTTTTTCTGGTGGTCAACGTCAGGCCCAATTGATGCAACCCGTGTGGGTAGCCATGGAGATTGCTTGTACCTTCTGTCAAACCTTGTGAGGGAGCAGCGTGATGTGTTTGAAGCGATGCGTTGTAGCACACGAGACGGTGAAGAGTTCCCCAGTATTCCAGGTGCAAGCGTCTTTAGTTACTTGTCTTCTGAAGCCTACGCAGATGCACTCATCGAAACAGCGGCAGGTGCGCCACTGTTTCACTCTCCATCCATAGCCAAGAAGTTACGTTCTGCAGCGATAACAGCGAATGATGGGAATATGGAAAGCATGCTGCTTGACGTCACGAACGAAGAAACGAACAAAGATCACAAAACAATTGTACTTTTGGCAGACCTTCGCAACGTCCTTCCCATCGTGCATGAGGCTCGCACGCTGCACATGTTTCAGTGGCTGACAGATCGCGTCGCGGCATTTTACAATCCGATCACAATGATTGAGAAAGCTCAGGCGTATTTCAAGAGTTTGATGTGCAGTGCGCTCGATTGGCTCCCGTATCAACTTTTTGGTCGCTGCTACGACTGGACAGTCGATCCTATTTTGGGGCTCGACAGTCATTTAGTGGCGCACCAACTGCCCACCGTGCAGGTGTACATAGACCAGGTTGACGAAACGCTTCGTGCGGAAGTTTTGCAGTCTTTGGCTGCCGTGGAAGCAGCGCACTTCTGGCTCCTGCAAGGAAGTGCAGAGGCGTTGGGCAGTATCATGGCGCTCGACTCCATTGCAACACAATTCACGAACGGTGGAAGGTTTGATCGATTGCAAGAAAGCATCTCGTTGACCATGTCCCGGCATATCCAACACATGGTCATGGAAGAATCAGCTGCACTTCGACTCAGTGAAGCCACCACTTCTGAACAGAATAGTAGCGCACCGCTGCGTGTTCGCCTTGACCACTCGACACCTTTTCAGTACGTTGCCCCAGAGCGCCGCTTCGAGGCCCTCGGTGCAGTCGCGTACCGGAACGGCATGCGCAGTTTCAGACGTGCATGCTCGTTGTTTCATACATTCAACCACTACCGCGCAGACGCCACTCCGTACTACTGCAGGTCGCCAGACAGTGCAATTGTGCGTGGTGTCCTCTTTGACTCCCCGCGATCGCTTGATTACCAGTCAAGCTCTCACAAGTGTCTATCCAATGCAAGTCACTGCGCTGCACACGACGCTGCTCACAAAGTGCTGCTAGAATCGATGAATAGTTTTGCGCAATGCAGCGGAGAGAGTGCCTTGATGTACTTCTCTTCTGCTCGGCAACAACATCAATTTGTGGCATTTCAATGGAGAGACGACAAGAGCCTGCTGTTAGTGAACCCTCAGTGTGCTTTGTACTTGGCTCTGATGCTCAATGATTATGGCGATGCAGTGCTGCAATCCAAAGCAAATTCGAGCCAAGAAGAACCACCTCCACAGCAACAACTACATCATGAGCTGCTGAATATGACGTTAACCGCAGCAGCTCGCCTCCGTGTATTCCATCGGTACGACAAAGCACCAGCAGCAGAACACGGCGATCACGAAGACGACGAAGGGACGGATCACAGTGGCGAACTGGTGGAGTCCATCGAACACTACGATGCTGCTGACGCAGATGATGAAAACGACCCCAACGATGAACGATTTGAGGCCTCGACGCTTGGTCAACTACGGCATCGCAGCAAATCAAAGCAGAAAACGAAACACGAATTCAGCATCAAGCCTGCAGCTTGGATGGACCCGAATGGAATTCGAGCTCAAGGAGACGGTCATTGGCTGTCTGTGCGCCGAAATGGTATTGTTGCAGGTTGGAACGCCGTGGCGGTTGTCAAGGAGCTGCTTCGCTGGCGGTCCTGATCAACTCCGCTGCTAAATATTTTTCTTTTTCACAAAAAAAGCACTTCGTTTGACTGAGAAGTACAGGCAACCGCATTATAATATGCTGCCTTTGCTCGATTCGTCTTCTCCTTTTCGTGAAGTCATCATCGAAAGAGAGAATAAGGCGAATGAGTGGAAATGAAGAAGTGTGCCACATGGAATCCAACGAATGGCGCAAATGTGTGGAGCAACATCTCACACAACACAAGACAGTGACCGCAACTTGCCTTCCACTGCAATCATCGTTCGATAAGTGTGTGTCGGACTGGAGAGCAACCAGCAGCGGGAAAGGAGTCTCGGTGCGTGGGGAGAATCCTGGCGATCCTCCTCCGCAGTGTGCTGCTCACAGCTGCCTCATTGGTGCATGCCTGAGGTCCACCAGTTACGATTTCGATAAGTGCGAACCCCCAATGCGATTTTTCAAGCATTGTGTCAAGTCACTTTACGGATCTGAATTCGTAGAATAGTCACAGAACAACATAATTTTTTATCTGACTTGATCTTGTCGGGTTGTCTTTAAGATCGTTTGAATTTGCTTCCTTCTCATTTTTATTAGCTCAAACAAGAGAACAGTATATTTCTACAATAGAAAAGCGGAGTGACCAACATTACAGTTGCGGATATTTTCGACACAAAACAAAAACACACATGCAGCCCGACATCTCTTTGCAAGGCGTGTCGTCCATCGCTTCATTGGCGCCGTGCAAACGAAGTGTCTTTAAAGTAACGTTTGCTTGCCGCATTCCCGAAGCTCTCCGCAGCAATGCTGCAGGTTGTGGAGCCGTTGTTGGTTTCATGCGCTACAATAAAATGCGACGTGACGCCGATGCTGCGTCCTGGGCTGCGGCCTCGACCACAGCGGATGATGATGATTCTGTCATCTGCATACGCCATGAAGACCACGCGCTGTTGTCGCCACATCTTGTGGGAGGCACCTCCTCAGGGTCTTCATCGGTGCGGGCCAGTACGCCTGCAAAGACACCCATCAGCAATGATGATGTGGATGATGAGCGATCCTCTGACGATGCAGGGTACGGGTTTGAAGCGAATCGTCGTATTCACGCTTTGGAGTTCTCGCGTGACAGCTCTTGGGTTCTTGCATCACCTTGCCACAGCTGTGGCTGGGCAACGCCTGCATCTGTGCGTCGGAGTGCTTCGTGCACGACCAACGACGCCGCTACGGAGCCGCACTCAGCGTCAGATGACGATGATGACATGAGTGATGGCGAGAACAACGGAGCCCATGCAAATGATCAAAGCGCTGCCCCTCCCTCCGATTGGGACCTGATGCTTCCTCACTCCCCCCAACACCCTGCGTTTGGTGCAAAGGTACGCCGGCATCATCCAGTCGCGATTCCCATTCGCTTCCTAAAGCCCATGTAGAGTTCCACCCACCCTCGCGTACTGCTGCTCATGCATCTGCGCCTCTTTTGAGTGAGATGACGGCGAGCAAGCAGGTTTCTTTCATCAACAAATGTTGCGTCTCCCTCTACCCAATCTCCTTAGTTTTAAATATCCCACCCTGCTCTCCATGTCGATGCGATCACGTGACAACTCACCAAACGTGAGTTGAGCTTTGTTGGCGTTGAGTACCAAAAAAGAACAACAGAAAGAACAAAATGAAAGAGTCTTTTCAGCAACAACGTTCGCTGTCTGGGCCCCGTTGTCATCTTTTTTTTTTACTGTCAGTATTCAGTTCTCATCAGTGCAGTCCCAGTCAAGTAGTGTTTTTTTTCAGGTTTACGAGCGGATGTATTTTAGCTTTACGTTTGGGCGTTGAATCCTCCCCCACTCTTTGCTGTTTTTTTCTTTGCTTCACTTCTACTGCGTTGTGGGATTAGTTTTTTGCTTGTTTCCAATTATTTCAACGTCGGGAAAATGCGAAACTGGGCTTGGACTGTTTGAAAAGTTTTTCCCCCCAGTTGTGATGTCTGTATGATTTGCGCTATTCAGAAAATGATTGCTTGTATGTCGCATGTTGTTGTGCATCAAAAAAGAATCATGATGAAGATCAAATTCATTCTCGCAGTGGTGCTGCTTGCAGCAGTTGCCTTTCGTGTGCATGCGCAAGATGTTGTCATTGAGACAGTGACGGAACTAGATCCAACACTAGTGCAAGACGATGTGCACGACATTTTCGATGTCGTTCGTGTGATGGATGCTTCACTTGCCCCGGTGGGTCCAGGCAAGTCAGGCCGAGTTGGATTGTGGTCCCACGGTGTCTCTTTCGAAGAGGACGCTGCGTTCTTCGAAGAAGAAGATAAGATTTACGCAGAGTGGTTTGAACAGCACCAGATTGAGCAACAACGGAAAAAACTGGAGGAACTGCGTGTGCGTCGGGAGGCCAAACGAAGTGCCTCATCGTCGTCCTCGAAGACTACGGATGTCAACACAGCGGCAGCGATCAAGTTGAGGTCCACCAATCGGCGACGCGTCCTCAACAGCAAGTCGAACCTACTGCACATGAAATTCAAAGCGCTGCAAGTTGATGTTCGTGGAGCGTTCAAACGTTTCAACCGTGCACTTGGCGTTGCAAACCGGACACTATCCGAGACTGAAGCCCAGTACGCCCGGGAAGACCTTCCTAAGGAGAGTGGGAGGAGGGACATGTTGGTGAGAGTCCTTATGGAAAGGATGAGACACTTGGGCAGCCTTGGCCAGACCACCACGACAACAAAGACCGAGGCGAAATGGAAAAAGAATACCACAACCCGCACCAGCAGTGGGAACGGCAGCAGCACTTCTGTTGCAGCGCCGTGGATGTCGATGGGTCGCTCTGTGGGGGCCAGTGTGTACGGAGCTTTCGACTCCGCCATGGTAGGCCTTCACCTCCGCGGATCGCTGCCGTACCCTGTCTTGCTTGAGCACGAAGACATGGCAATCTTTGAACTCGAGCGAGTCGATCTGCTCGAAGATGCGCGTGATCTTGATGCTCAACTTGCGCGAGCGGAAGCGGGTTTGCACGAAGCGGAGACCAAGTTACGCACAACTCAGCTCGAAAAACAAGAAGCTGAAACTGACGAGGATGAAGATGAAGATGAAGACACCCCAAAAAAGAAAGTAAAGAAAGAAACGTCAGCGCAAGCAGAGGCTCGCGTGGAAACAAAACGGCGTCAGAAGGAGCGCAAGACCAAGTACACTGAGATGCGCTCCCAAATGGCGAATGATGTCCTTGCAAAGATTCAGTCGATGAAGAAGACCGTTGACCACCATCGATCCCACTACATTGGGCTGATTCGATCGGCGGCGGCGGTCGTGCCTGATGAACTGCTGGCGTTGCGCAAACAAAAGTCAGAAAATCAACGCACGATGACGGGCAATGATGAGTCAACGGTGCAGCTTCGTCAAGAAATGAAAGCGATGAGCAAACTGCAAAAGAAAATTCAAACCTCCATTGCGGAACTGGAAGCCATCGATAAGGCGTCCAATGCAATCACCCGCATGACTGGCTACACGTCAGCAACGTCGAGCCGGGCGTCAGCAACGTCTGCACTCACGCTTGACGTTGCCTTAAGTGCCCTTCGCTTGAACTTGCGTGCGCGTCAAGGACAAGTACAGGATCAGGAAGCAGCAGCAGCTCAAACTCCGTCGCCTTCAATTGTCATGCAGATTTTCGGTCTGACCAATGCAGAGCTGCAAGACTACCTTGCCATTCCACTTCTTGCTTCCGTCATCATTGCATGGACGCTGCAAACAGTCTGCAAGTACTGCGCCAAAGGAACCCTCTTCTCACTGCGTCAGTTGGAACACTCCGTTCAACGCCTTCGCAGCATCTTGACCCCAAAGTCCCCCAACGAAGTAGCTCGTTTCAGCTGGAAATTGTTTGCATTGACATCGCTGCAAGGTGTATTGCGGTTGCTGATTGTCTTTGTGCTATTCCTCGGGCGAACTCTCATCCCACTCCTTGTTCCATTTCTGTGTGTGGTTCAGTTTGAAGGGCGCGTTGTTCGTCGTGATGAGTTTTTTGGGGTGTCATCCGCACACAGCCTCTTTTTCCGCTCAAGTCATCTCTTGGCGACGCATCAAAGAGTGGCAGTGTTTCTACTCATCACCTTGACATCTGGTGTTGTGTACCTTGCTGCTGAGCGTGTGGGGTCTCCTCAAAATGGAGGAAAGTACGCAAAGACGACGGGAGGTCGTAGGCTTGGGCGAAATTAACTTGAGGGGTGTGTGTGTCTGGGAATAGGAAGTATCGATTATCGAAACGTACGAATTACTCAAATTATGCTTGAGATTGTCATCATCAATCTCGTTTGTTTTTTTTCTTCTTACAACAAAAAAATGAAGGCCCCCAACTTAACTGCATTAGAACTACTAGATTAGGAGAGCAATTCAACGGGAGACAGTCGTCAAATCGAAAAAAAAGAGAAAATAGATTGGTGAATCCCACCAACCCTTGCAGAACAAAAAATGATGAGGAACATTCGTTTGTTGTGCTCAACCATCCTAGTGATCGTGCAAGCTGTTATTATCATCACGGTGTACCCTGTGCACGGGATCGACTACCCCACCACTACGTGGGGAGGCACGTGCAGCAATGACGCATTGTGCCCTTGCGATGACAGCTCTGTTTCCACGAATGCAACCCGCTCCGCAACAAGTGTCTACGTTGCGTTTCGCGGCTTTAGCAATCCCCTTCCCCCACAGTCCGTGTTCAAGAGGACAAGTCACCGCTCTGGTGCTGGTGTGACAGAGACCCAGCTCATTCTCTCCGGTGTGCCACTGAAGCCCATCGTGATAGAATTCTTACCCCAAACAACAAATTTGAGCGACTCCACATGCCCATCGTACGCGATGTCAAATCTTGATGCGTTGTACCCAGGAACAAGTGTGCAGCACCCATTTCCAACACCGCTGCGTAGTTTCAATGAATCTGTGTTCATCCGCAACAGCACAATCCGTTTGTTTACCGATGACCCTAGTAGCGTTTCTTGGTCGTTCTCAACGAACACCTCGGTGGCGGTTGGTGGCGTCATCATTCTATACAATTTCACAGTGTGGGCTCCAGCTGGAACTCAGCTCTATTTTATGTTCAACACCAGTGTGGGACTGTGGACTCTATCGCCGTTTCTGCTGATGACAACGACCCTCGGTACCACTGCATTGGAGTTACAATTGATTGAGACGGGCAATAATTGGATCTCAACGCTGCCGTGTTTCACCACTCCGATGATCACAGAAGGAGTCCCATTCCGACTAGGACCTGATGAACTCACGTTTGCACTGCAAAACGGTGGAGGACTAGCGAATACGAGTCTCGATGGACGTAGACTTGTCATCAACGCAACGCTGCAAAACTCACAGTCTGGGACGCTCACCGTCGACACCGGCGGAGGTCACTATGCCCTGAAGGATGGAGTTGTGTCGGCCGGCTCGGGGGAGCTGACTGTGAATTGGCTCCGACCAACCACTTCGGCTGGGGCAGAGACTCAGCCAATGGTCGACCTGCCCTTCCGCTTTGCATTTTCCGTGAGCGGTCTCGAAACTGTAGCATACAGCTCGTGGATGTTGCTCACCGCCACGAGTGTTCCTTCATACGGGATTGTGTTCGCACCCAGTAGCTACCTACAAGGGAGTCGGCCGTTACACATCTTCCTTGACAACAACAACACAGGAGCCACCGTACGCAGCGCCGCGGCTGTGGTGGGTGTTGCCATGAGAAGGATTGTCCTCAATGTTGTCTCTTCGAATCGATGGAGGTATGTGGATGGGACGTCATCTTGTTTTGTGGTCGCAAGATGTGATGGCGCTGTCCTATCAGGAATGCGTGCCCCTGTAGAGGGAGGAATTGCCGTATTTGAGTCTTTGACCATTGTTGAACTTATTCCACAGCAGACTGGAGTCATATCGCCGCAAGCCAATTTGTACATCACATTCGCTGTGGAACCTGAGACCATTGTGATGTTTCAGAGACCGTTATTCTCTGAGCTGATCTTCGTCACCACAACCAACATCGTTCAAAGTGCTCCATCGTTTCTGCGCCTGCGCGGATTTAGCACCTCACTCCGTCCTTCCGACAGCGCAAATACGCCACTGATTCTCCCTAAAATTGGTTCACTTTCCATCCCTATCGCCATTGACGTCGTAGGCGCGAATGGCCTTGTTGACCCTGCAGCATCGGACTGCTTTCAAGTGATTATGCAAGGCCCGCTGCTGCTCTCCTCGTCTGGTGTGACAGCGCAGCCCAGTGCAGGTACGGCGCTGTTCCACGATATTGTGTGGAGCTCATTGGTGCTGACAGCAAGCGTTCATTACACGTCACTCTCTTTTACATGTACGGATGTGGATGGAGTGATTGCCCCATCGTCACTTCTGGTTGTGTCGCCCATTTTGTTAGCGTCCAACAATAGTGCTGTTGCGTCGGTTCAATTCCAGCCATCCGGACTCAACCTTATCAGCCACGCTTTTGAGGACACCTGTGCAGTGCAAGGAGTACCACTCCCACCAATCATCGTGGAAGTGCTGCTCACCGATGGTTCACTTGCAGTGAATGTAAGTGATATGGTCGTTTACGCTCTCGTAGGAAACAGTGACGAGGTGTCGATACAATCAGGCGTCTCTTGGGTAAAGCAAGGGCGTGCGGTATTTCCCAACCTGCGGTTGTACTGCGTTGCAAACTATGACGCCGATGATAGTGAGAACGATGATTCTTCGGTGAGCAGCTGCAACACGCGATTGCACTTCGAGGTGGATGCCGCCGCAACTGTGGCTCCGGTTGCCACACCCACCAATACAATGATCTTGTCAACAGGATTGATCGCCATCACAAGGACTGTTGTCCCATTATTTCGCCTTTCATTCCTACCAAGCAGTTATGTTTCCTTTCAGCGACAACCGTTTGTCGTTGCGTTTGGATATGCATTTCCTGCAATTGGCCTCGGAATTGTGAAGTCTGATCATTCACCAGATGGTTCCGGTATTGGTTTGTTAGTGCGAGCATCCATGACGTCGGGGACACTTACAGGAACGTTAACTGCCACCGCCGATCCCAATGGACAATTTTGGTTTTCAAATTTAATTGTGTCAACCGCATCAGCACCATTAGAACCCTCGATTCGATTCTGTGTCGAGAAAGATGGAAATGTGCAGTCAGGTGCGTCTTTGTCGCAGTATGCTCCCGTTGTTGGCCACTGCGTTGCCACCGGCGTGATGACCTTTGTGCTTCCAAACGCTCCTGCAATGCTTCAGGTAGTGTCTGCTGTGTCGCCTGAAGGGGCTCCATTGGTGCCGATATCTGGTGGGACTGCGGATCGATCGCCGCTGTTTGTCGCGTCCACTAACTCTTCCTTTGTTGGCAGCCCACTTACGTCCTCATTCCAACTGATTGTTGCTGTGTTGAACGCCGCGAATCTTGTTGCTCTTCCCACGCTCACAACGCAAGCGCAGGTGGAACTTACTGCGACCTTTGCTTCAGGCATCGCTGCAACATGGCTTCAACTCGACCGTCGCCCACAAGTCTACCCATCCAGCCCTTTTGCAACATTCTCTAATGTAGTGTTCGCTGAAGACATCGATGGAGTATCAGGGGCTGCGCTTGGCAGTGTTGTTCCACCAGCGCAAGGAATCAGCCATCAGCTGACGATCACAGCCGTCAATTGGCTCCCGTGGAATCCTGTCCACGTGGGCACTATGATGTACGATCTCAATGCAACATCTGCAGTCGACGTATCGCCCGTCGTACGCGTCATTGTCAACTTTGACGTCACTTCATTTGATCGCCGTGCATGGGTCACGCAACTCGCTGGGGCATTACGTTGCGCTGTGGAACAAATCGACATCATTCGCGTGCAGGAGAGTGCGAGTGCTGGTGACAGCGATGCATTACTGTGGACGAAGACTTCGGTAGATGTCATGTTCCTGCTTCCTCAAGTTTCTGATATTACCTACACCAATCCGCTCACCCTCACGCAACGGCTTCTTCAGTGGAATCCTATTTGTGCGCAGTTCGACCTCAGAGTCATTCATGTCTTTCTTCGGGCATCGGAAACGCCACCACCATTCTGTGATGCGTTGCGTCTCCAAGATCAAATCCTCATAGCGCAGTACTGCTACGCCACAGATGAAACAGACGCAAACTTGTGCACATGCTACACTCCCATTTTCACCAACCTCGCATCGCAGTGCTTCTCGACCACGCTCATTGCTCAAATGTGTACACTCCTAGATCGCTGTGCATTGTCAAGCACAGCCATCGTCGATGGGTGCGCGGTGTACAAATCTAATTTGACCGTCAAGTACGTGTTGATTGCCGTCTACACACTTTGTGGTGTCCTTGTGGTCGTTCTGTTTCTCCTGTGGTATCAGGATGTTCTTGGAAAGTGCTGGAGACAAACCCTCGGCAATAGAAATCGTCGCGATATTGAATACGAAGGACTTCGCTTTCAGCGCTCCAAAGGGGAGCACGTCGAGGTTGACGCGGCGGTATTCTAGTCAGCCTCCAATTTATGCTTCCACAACAACTCCACTTGTATACTCCAGTTTCAATACTCACCTTCCAAATTTACATGACACACTCATCCTGGCATCCAACAAGACACGCTTCAAACTTTCCCAGATTTTCCCATCTCCCCGAGGGAAGATAGATAGAACAGCAAGATTTGACAAATCGCAATATTCCATAAGATGTTATTTTCCTGTGATTCTTTGCTGGCCCCCATCACACCCCCCACTGTTGCGCCGATGATGAACTTGATATGGTCCGTGTTTCTGACGCCAG
>CYKH01001502.1:906-11632 GCA_001460835.1 Bodo saltans
CAGCACACTTGCACGTCTGGCCGCCGCGGTAAGACCATGGGTGTTGCCAAGAAGAAGTAAGAAGGTGTGCACTTCTCATGCGGGGTTGAACCCTCTACCAATTGGATACTGTCATAGGTTTCTATTTTAGTTACAACAACACAAACGATTGATACAACTTCTCTTTTTTTTTGGCGTTTGAAAGTTTCTCTCCCACAAATTGCGATTTCTGCCTCCTTCTCAAAAAAAATCATTTAAGTGAGAAGAGTTGTAGAAACAGACACGTTGACAGCACACTCGCTGTGACGCATTTCTGTTAGCAAAAAAAAAAAAAACTGCTGAGAACCCCTCTCATCATACTCAAGAAAAAACCCGTCTCATTTTACTTCCAGAAGGCCGCTTCCAGGAGTAACAACACCGCATTAGGACCCTCCCTTGAACGCACACTAGGCACAAGTACACACTCATCATCATGTCCATCTCACACAAGGAACTGATGGCACTGCGTCGTGCTTACATCGCCGACAAGGAAAAGCATACAGACACCGTCGCCCCATCTCCCCCACGTGGTCGTCCAGGACAACCACAAGCTCCTGCCGTCAGTGGCACCGGAGCACTCTCCGCCACCGCCGACCTTCCGCATCCACCGCAAGGGTCAACTCGCACTGCGTCGCCGTCGGCAGCTTTAGATCGCTTCCGCGGTGTCACCACCCGATCGACCCAGCCAAAGGTGATGGCACCTCACACCACTGTCCGTGGACAAGTGCCGCTCACCGAGCAAGTTCGTCGTCGTCGTGTGCAGTACGACAACGTCAACGTTGAAGCCCTGCTTGCTCAGAATGGTATTGACTACTACAAGGATGGCGTGAGCGGCACGGTGGATGAAACCACCGGTAAGCCGCTTTACTACCGTCTCTTGCCGTTAGAAGCGTTTGACGACTTCTCTTTTGATGAACTTGTCCCTGCCGACTGGATGGCGAAGGGATTGGATGAGCCCACTGGTGAGCAACTTGGCGTTCCATGTCTGGCCGTTCGCACCGAAGACGGTCGCAGTCGATGGGTTGCGGCGAAGGTGATGGAGTGGAATGAAAAGGAGCACAAGCTGCTGGTGGAGTGGGACGATGTCCACCGCCGTGTGTGGCTTCCTCGTGTGCACGTCTACTTCCGCGCTGAGAACCCTGACAACTTCGTCAAGCGAGTTGTGGCTGCTCACGATAAGCGCAAGAACGCCGAAGCCATTCTTCGTTACAACCTGTACGTTGAGTCGATGCCCATCGACGATTACCAAGCGTTGGACGATGCTGTGAGCGATCGTGTTCGTGACCTGAGCGTCAACACTACGTCTCTCCTCAACAACGAAGACAACCTGGACGTGCAGTCCGTGCTGAAAGACGTCAACTTAGACTACGGCCGCACAATGAATCGTCAACTTTTCGATCAGGTGACCAAGAACAATGCACTCTCCCAGCTGTTCCAAGGCACCCCGCTGCCCTCCGCGAAGGCAGTCTCCAAAGCACCCAAGTTTGGGCAGGTTCAAATTCCCCATCAAAGTTTTGGCAACGTTGTGCGTGCCCTGCACTCCAATACGTACCTGAACCACCAAGAGGAGGTGGTGAGCGCACTTCATCGCATTCGTGATGAGAATGATCAAGTGCTTCAGACCAACGTGTTCGTGGTGTCGCCACTGATCGACTCCCACCGCCCTCTGCTGATCGAAGACTTTGATGAGCTGCAAGCCACTTCCATCCAGCAGCGTGTGCTGATGCTGAAGGATCAATGGTGCGGCAATGTGCGTGAACACATCAAGGACAGCCTCGCAAGCACAAATGAGCACGACGAAGTGAACGTGAACGTCCGCAACAAGGATGAGTACGAAGGCACCAAGATGCAGCGCATGATGATGACCGTCAAGATTCAAATGCAAGACACCCTGTACCACCTCGTCACCGCATCGTTAGAGTCGTACGTGCGCTTCGTGGAGGGCTGCTGCAACCACAGCGTGTCCATTCACGACCTAGCTGACGTGTCGGTTGGCAAGGGACCGTTGGCGATCCAACCCATTCAGATGGGCCACGACCGTCGCCCAGATAAATCTACCGGCGTCGAGTTTCCGTTGGCGCCAATCTTCAAGGTGTCACTCAAAGAAGGTGAGGAAGGCAACGTCACGTACAACACAAACGTTGCAGACTTCAGCAAAGTGGTCACAGCTATTTTTGACAAGGCGATCACCTCCAGCAGTGAGATTCCTCAAATTGAACCTCAAGTGATGGAGTTTATCTACAGCCCGCAGATTCCTACCATCCAGTCGATTGGGATGCATGACTCTCTCGTCGATGCGTGGCGCACTCGCCTGCAAACTGCTGTTGCGCACGCCGTGAAACCATTGGTAGAATACTTGGCTACGTACAAGCCTTTCCAGGACCTTGTGGCCATCGATGTCGCGTCGTACGTGAAGAAGTTCGACGAGGCCAACAACAAAATCAAGGAGTGCGAGAAGGAAGTCCAGAAGCACCTTGACCGCCAAGCAGAAGTACTTCGAGCAATTCCCACAAGCATTAATCTTGGTGCCTTCAGCGTCGATATCAGCGACTTCCGTCGTCGCATGTCCGACAAGTGTCATACACTTGCACTTCGCGTCCTCGACGTCCTCGCCAAGCGCGCCCGCCTGAAGGCTGAGGAAACCGAAGATAAGTTCAGCGCGATCCGCTCGATCCTAATTCGTCCTGTGGAGACCCCTGAGGACTGCGTCAAGATTCGTGAGTACGCCAAGACGATCCCTGAACAAGTGTTTGATTTACAATCGATCATCAACGAAATGAAGGACCTCGACGAATGCCTGGACAAGTACCAATACGCCCTCACAGACGATGACTTCACCAAGAAATGGCGTGCGATCGGCTGGCCTGCTCGTCTCGACGAGGAGGTGGCACGCAAGTACCAGGATCTCGACCAGGTGAAGCGCAGCCTTATTGACAACATGGAGAAGCACCAGGAGAACTTCTCCAAGGACATCGACAAGCTGCAGAAGACCATCGCTGGCTTCTACAAGCGTACTGACATCAAGAAAGTCACTGAAATTGCGAACGAAGTTCGCGGTGTGTTGGGTGAGATTCAGAAACTGCGTGAACAGGCCAACACCTTCAACACTCACGAAGGCCTGTTCGACAAGGAAAAGACGGAGTACGTGCATGTGCATCAACTTGCCAAGGACTTCGAGCCATACGCAACTCTGTGGGTCACCGCCGATGAGTGGATTCAATGGCACCACGGCTGGACAAACGATCCCTTCGACGCCATCGATGCCGAAGAGATGGAGAAGAACGTTACCAACGCCTTGAAGAACATGATGAAGTGCGTTCGTGAGCCTCGCTTCAAGGATAAGGCACCAATCCTCAAGATTGCAGAAGACATCAAGAACCAGATCGATGAATTCAAGCCGGTGATCCCGACTGTGAAGTGTCTCCGTCAGGCAGGTATGAAGGACCGCCACTGGAATCAACTCAGCAAAGAGTTGGGCTTCGAAGTCCGCCCAGGGGTGACCCTGCTCACGCTGCAAGATGTGTACTCTTTGGACCTTATGCTGCACGAGCAAGTCATCACGCGTGTCAGCGAGGTTGGCTCTCGTGAGTTCCAGATCGAGACTTCCCTTGCCAACATGAAGCGAGACTGGGAAGATATGCGACTCAAAGTCAAGCCGTACAAAGCAACCGGTTGCTGTGTCATCCCCAAGGACACTATCGACGACACTCAAGAGAAGCTTGATGATCAAACTCTTAACACCCAAGCACTCAGTTTCTCGCCCTTCAAGAAGATCTTCGAAAAAGACATTGAGGAGTGGGAAGCCAACATTCGCCTCGTCCAGGGCGTTCTTGATGAGTGGATCTTGGTGCAGAAGGCGTGGCTCTACCTCGAGCCCATCTTCCAATCAGAAGATATTGCACGCCAGCTTCCTGCAGAGAACAAGCGTTTCCAGCAGGTCAACAAGAATTTCAAGTTCCTGACGAACAAGGCACACGAGATTGACCTCACCATGCAATACTGCATCACGACTGAGAAATGTCTCGAACTTTTCAAAGAATCTAATGATCTGCTCGACAAGGTGCAGAAGGGTCTGAATCAGTACTTGGAGAACAAGCGCTCGTCGTTCGCTCGTTTCTACTTCTTGTCCGATGACGAGCTCCTCACGATTCTGTCCGAAGCCAAGGATCCTCAGAAGATTCAGCCCCACTTCCGAAAGCTTTTCGAGAACATCTTCAAGATCGACATGCGAGATCCTGAGAATGAAATGTTTGGCATGTACTCCCAAATGGAAGAATACATCCCCTTTAAGGAACCTGTGCTCCCCCGCAAGAATGTGGAGAATTGGCTGACTGAGGTGGAAGTGATGATGAAGCGATCCATCCGTGCTGCCATGGAAGATGGCATCCAGAAGAGTCAAGTGATGACCAAGGAGCAGTTCGTGTTGAACACGTGCGGTCAGGTTGCCATCGCCATCAATCAAATTTTCTGGACGAAAGAGTGCGAGGAGAACTTGCTTAAGTACGGATCTCTCGAGAAGTACGTCCCAGCGGCCAACTCCAACCTGATGTTGCTGGTCGAAACGGTGCGTAAGAAGCTGACCAACCTGCAGCGCATGAACCTTGGCGGTATGATCACCATCGAGGTCCACGCTCGTGATATTGTCGAGAAGCTTGCAACGGAGAAGATCTCAAACACCTTCGCCTTCGAGTGGGTGTCGCAGCTTCGTAGCTACTGGGAGGACAACGATTGCTACCTTCGTCAAGTTGAGGCGCAGTTCCGCTATGGCGGTGAGTCCCTCGGTAACACAACGCGTCTTGTCATCACGCCACTGACTGATCGTATCTACCTGACCCTCACTGGAGCTATGCACATGTTCTTGGGCTCTGCCCCCGCTGGTCCTGCCGGTACTGGCAAGACGGAGACGGTGAAGGATCTCGCCAAGGCTGTGGCCAAGCAGTGCGTTGTGTTCAACTGCCAAGAAGGTATGACGTACGCCTCCATGGGTAAGTTCTTCAAGGGTCTTGCCAACAGTGGTGCGTGGGCTTGCTTCGATGAGTTCAACCGTATCGATGTTGAGGTGCTGTCTGTCGTTGCACAGCAGGTGTCTTCACTGCAAGAGGCTGCCCGCAGCAAGCAGTACCGCATCCCCTTTGAGGGTACAGAGATCGTAGTCGATCCCTCGTACTCTGTATTCATTACCATGAACCCCGGTTATGCAGGTCGTACCGAACTGCCCGATAACTTGAAGGTGCTGTTCCGACCAGTGGCTTGCATGGTGCCTGACTACGCCATGATTGCTGAAATTCGTCTGTTCTCCTTCGGTTACGCGAATTCCCGTAAACTTGCCCAAAAGATGGTGGCCACTTTCCGCCTCAGCTCCGAGCAGCTTTCCGCACAGGATCACTACGATTTCGGTATGCGTGCCGTGAACACTGTCATTTCCGCAGCCGGTCTCATGAAGCGCGAGAACCCCAACGAGGAAGAAGATATTCTCCTCCTTCGTGCTCTCCGTGACTCCAACGCACCGAAGTTCTTAGCGGAGGACTTGATGCTCTTCAACGGTATCATTTCCGATCTTTTCCCTGGTGTCCAAGTCCCCGTTCCTGATTACGGTAACTTCTTCACTGTTCTTCAAGAGAAGGCGCTTAGCCTCAATCTGCAGCCCACGGATTTGTTCCTTAAAAAGTGCGTGCAGCTGTATGAAATGAGCGTCCTGCGTCACGGTCAAATGACCGTCGGTCCCACCATGGGAGGCAAAACTTGCGCCACCAACACTCTGCAAGCAGCCATGACGAAGCTCCGTCTAGAGTGCGGCGAGGAGCGCTTCGCGGAAGTCAAGACGCACATCCTCAACCCCAAGTCCATCACCATGTCCCAGTTGTACGGTGGTTTTGACGAGGCTACTGGTGAGTGGCGTGATGGTCTCATCGGAGAGCTTTTCCGTATTGCAGCCCGCGACACAAGCGGTGCTCGCAACTGGGTGATCTTCGACGGCCCTGTGGATGCCCTGTGGATTGAATCCATGAACACTGTCCTTGATGAGAACAAAAAGCTTTGTCTCATTTCTGGTGAAATTATCTCCATGTCTCAGTACATGAATGTGTGGTTCGAAGTGGAGGACCTTTCCGTTGCCTCACCTGCTACGGTGTCCCGCGCTGGTATGATCTACATGGAGCCTATGTCCTGCATTGGTGTAGAGAACTTCATTCGGAGCTGGCAAGTGTACAAGCTGCCAAAGACATTTGATCCCTACAAGGAAGATATTCAAAAGTACTGCGAAATCTTCTTCCCTCCGCTGATTTCATTCGTGCAGACTGTCGCCGTGGAGTACAATCCTTCCGTCTGGCCCAACTTGGTCCAGTCTTGCTTCAACATCTACTTGGCCTTCTTGGAGCCCTACACCCCCACCCGCACTTACGACGTGCCCCAAGACCGCCTTGAGCTCCTTCGTGACAACTGGATCAACTTCCTGATCTTCTCGATGGTGTGGTCGTTTGGTGTGACTGGTGACATGGCCACTCGCAAGAAGTTCGATAAATTCTTCCGCGAAGAAGTCAAGAAGAGTGGTCTCAACGTCAACATGCCTGAGGGTGCGTTAATGCACGACTTTGAGTTCGTTGCCGATGAGCGCCGCTGGGTCTTGTGGACTGAGCGAGCCCCTGCGTTCACCACCAATGCCACCGCGCAAAACTTCAACGATATTATTGTCCCAACGGCTGATGTTGTTCGCTACAAGTGGATCAACAAGCATCTCCTTTCCAAGTCCTACAGCACGCTGAACTGCGGTCCCACTGGTACTGGTAAGTCCGTCATTATCCAAGAGCTGCTGATGGGTAGTATGCCCGCTGAGTACACCCCTATTTTCTTCACCTTCTCTGCTCGTACCAGCGCGAATCAGACCCAAGATCTGATTTTCTCCAAGTTTGAGGTGCGCCGTCGTGCCAGCCCCCAGATTTGGGGTGCTCCCATCAACAAGAAGTTTGTTGTGTTTATCGATGATATGAACATGCCTCTTAAGGAGCAGTACGGTGCACAGCCGCCCATCGAGATTCTGCGCCAGTGGATGGACTACAAGGGTTGGTACGACCGCAAGACGCGTGAGTTCTTCCACGTCGTCGACATTATGTTCGCTGCGGCCATGGGCCCCCCTGGTGGCGGTCGTAACACGGTCAGCAATCGTTTCATCCGCCACTTCAACATGATTGCGTTCCCTGACATTGATGATGACAACATGAAGTTCATCTTCACGTCAATCTTGGACAGCTTCATGAAGGGCGGCTTTGTCGATGATGTCAAGTCTCGCATGTCCAACGTCGTAGAGGGTGCTATTGAGGTGTACAACACGATTATCAAGGAGCTGCGCCCAACGCCCAGCCGCCCACACTACCTTTTCAATCTTCGAGATTTGGCGAAGGTGATTGGTGGCTTCCTGTACGCATCCCCCAAACTTTGCGGCACTGTCAACGACCTGCTGCGCATGTGGCTGCACGAACAATCTCGCACGTTCCGTGATCGTCTCGTTGACGACAACGATCGAGAGTGGTTCGATGAGCTCCTGAAGAAGCAGCTCCAGAAGCACTTTAAGATGAAGTGGAACGAAGTTGTCCTCACCGACCGCCTTCTCTTCGTCGATTTCCAAAACCCTAACGCCGACGTTCGGCAATACGAAGAGGTAAAGGATGTTGCCACTCTTGTAGGAGTCATTGAGCGCCAGCTCGACGAGTACAACAACCAACATCAGAAGAAGATGAACTTGGTGATGTTCTTGGATGCCGTCGAGCACGTCTGCCGCATTGCTCGCGTGATCCGTAAACCGAATGGCCACGTCCTTCTGCTTGGTGTGGGCGGTTCAGGCCGTCAGTCCCTTGCTCGCTTCGCTGCCTTCCTCAATGAGTTCGAAACCTCACAAGTTGAGATCTCCAAGGGCTACAGCATGAATATGTGGCGTGAAGACTTGAAGAGCGTTCTTCGCAAGGCTGCCTTCCAGAATAAGCAAATGATGTTCCTGGTCACCGACACTCAAATTGTCCACGATGGCATGTTAGAGGATGTCAACAATTTGCTGAACTCTGGCGAGGTCCCGAACTTGTTCTTCGGCCCTGATGTGGATGAGATCATGAACGCGATGAAGCCCATCTGCGTCGCGGAGGGCATCAACCTCGACAAGGTCAATATGTACGCCCGCTTCGTAAAATTCTGCAAGTCGAACATGCACATTGCCCTTTGTATGTCCCCGCTGGGTGAGCCTTTCCGTAACCGCCTTCGTATGTTCCCCGCCTTGGTGAACTGCTGCACGATCGATTGGTTCTCGTCGTGGCCTGAGCAGGCGCTGATCTCTGTGGCGAAGGATTTCTTTGTCAACATGGACTCACTGCGTGATGGAGCGCTTGTCGATGGTTGCATCCAAATGTGTGTGTTTATGCATCAGAGTGTTGAGGCGATGTCGGCTCGATTCCTCGACGAGACCAAGCGACACAACTACGTGACACCAACTTCGTACTTGGAGTTGCTCAATGCATTCAAACAAGTTCAAACAACAGAGCTGGCAAAGATCAATCAGACCAAGAATCGACTCACCAATGGCCTTGAGAAGCTTCGTGAGACGGAAGTTGCCGTGGCGGACCTGCAGAAGACGCTGGCTGAGAACCAGCCCATTCTCATTGAGAAGAAGGCGTCCATCGAGAAGATGGTGCAAGAAATGCAGGTGCAAGCCATCGCCGCAGAAGAGACAAAGGCCGAAGCCCAGCACGAAGAACGTGCTGTGGCAGAAAAGCAAGCTGAATGCGCGTCCATTGAGAAAGAAGCACAAGGACAGCTTGCCGAAGCCCTCCCCGAGCTTGACAGTGCGCTTGCAAGCTTGAATAACCTCAAGTCTTCCCAGATTACCGAAGTGGCCGGTTACAAGGCACCCACGCCTGGTGTCATTATGACGATGCAGGGTATGATCATTCTTTTCCAAATTAAGCCCGTGATGCGTGCCGCCAACCCTATGGAAGAGAAGAAGGCCGACTATTGGGTGACTGCCAAGGAGCAGTTGTTGAACAACCCCGCTGCACTGCTGTCTCGCCTGATGACGTACGATAAGGATAACATTCCTGAGCGTTTGATCAACGCCGTTGCTCCACTCGTGCAGTCTGAGGACTTCACCCCCAAGAAGATTGCTGGTGCATCTCAAGCGTGCGCTGCGATGTGTCAGTGGACCCATGCCATGGTCAAGTACCACGAGGTCTCCAAGAAGGTGGCCCCGTTGCGTCAACGCCTCGCTGTTGCACAGGCAGATAACAAGGTGTATCAAGAGAAGCTCGCTGCTGCCCAGGCGCGTCTTGCTGAGGTGGAAGCGAAACTCGCTCGCCTTCAGGCTGACAAAACCAAAGCTGAGAATGACATGCAGGTCTTAGAACACACGGTCAAAATGACCGAAATTAAGCTTGGCCGTGCCGCCATGCTGATTGACGGTCTCGCTGGTGAAAAGAAGAACTGGATGCGCACCGTCGAGACCCTCACGGATAAGTCTCGCTACCTGACTGGTGATATGCTCGCGGCCGCCGGTCAGATCTCGTATGTTGGCGCCTTCACCAGCATCTACCGTAACGCGCTCCTCGATCAATGGCGGCAGAAGATGCAAGAACTTGGCATCTTGCATAGCGCTCAAGTATCTGTGTTCCACACACTTCAGGACCCCATTCAAACTCGCTCTTGGACTCTCCACAGTCTCCCTGGCGATACGCTTTCCATTGAAAATGCCATTTTCCTCACGAATGCCCGTCGCTGGCCTCTGATGATTGATCCCCAAACTCAGGCGAACAAGTGGATTCGTGACACCTACGGAGATCAACTTGAGGTCGTGAAGCCGTCCAACAAAGATATGATTAAGCGTATTGAGCACTGCATCCGAGCTGGTCGCCCTGTGTTGCTCGAGAATGTTTCGCAGGATATCGACCCCTCGCTCGATCCTCTCCTCACCAAGCAGACCTTCATGCAAGGAGGTCAGGAAATGATTCGTATTTCTGAGAACCCAGTGCCATGGAGCCATGACTTCAAGTTCTTCATGACCACGAAGCTCATCAATCCTCACTACATTCCTGAAATTATGGTGAAGGTAACGCTCCTCAACTTCTTCATTACCCCAGCTGGTTTGGAGGATCAGCTTCTTGGTGTCGTCGTTGGTCAAGAGCGCAAGGAACTTGAGCTTCGCAAGAACGACTTGGTGCAGAAGAACGCGGAGATGAAGGCCGAAATTGCCGACATTCAAAAGACCATTCTCAGAAAGCTAGAAGAGGTGCAGGGCGATATCCTCGATGATGAGGAACTGATTAAGTACCTTGACCAGTCTAAGATCAAGACCACTGAGATTAACATCAGGGTCGCAGATGCTGAGGTGACTGAAAAGGAAATTGATGAAACACGCGAGGGGTACCGTCCCATCGCCTACCACTCATCGATTCTGTACTTCTGCTGCGCAACACTTGCCAACGTGGATCCTATGTACCAGTACTCTCTTCAGTGGTTCGTGCAGCTTTTCATCAGCGGCATTGAGGCTGCTGAGCGCAGTGAAGACCTTGCGGAACGCTTGGAGAATCTGAAAAACTTCTTCTCGTACAGCTTTTACCAAAACATCAGCCGCTCCCTGTTCGAAAAGCACAAGCTCATGTTTTCTTTTGTGTTGTGCGTCCGACTCCTACAAGGTCAAGACCTTCTTGCCGAGGATGAATACCGCTTCGTGCTC
>CYKH01001507.1:18201-56564 GCA_001460835.1 Bodo saltans
TTTCTTTGCTGAAGGGAGTTCTCAGCGATGGAGCGATGTCTCCTGCTGCTCATCGTCGCCCTCTTCGTGCAACCTAGTACTTGCCGCATCGTGCTTCCCTTGCAAGTGTCCTCCATTGCCCGGTCAATATTATCACCCTGTGGGGTGGCTATGGATACCAGTGGTTCGTTGATTGTGTCATCATGTGAGCGTTGCGCGATGTACAAAATATCACCCAGCGGTATGACTCTGGTCGTGGCTGGGGTGATGGGGTCGTGTGGCGCTGCGAATGGCATTGGTACGCAGGCAAGGTTTTCTCACCCATCCGGAGTGACAACCGACGCAACCCACAGTTTCGCGTTTATCGCCGACCAGGACAACAATCGCATTCGGATGATGGACCTGTCAACATTTAATGTGACGACAGTGACGGGGTCGACTTCCGGGTCCCGGGATGGAGCGTTTTCTGTAGCGCAGTTTAATCAATGCACCGGACTTGTGTACCGTTCGTCTGCTGCTTGTGACTGGAGCTGTTTCGGGCTCTGCTCTTGGGCGGATCTTGGCGACGGACAGCATGGTGCTGTGCGATGCGGATGCTGCTGGGGGTGGCGGAGTGATCGACTTCAACTTTGTGGTCTGCGTCAAATCGCCAGATCTGGTGGACACGCAGTGCGATCCTGAGCAACTTTATCATTGTTGCGACTGTTGGTGCAGTGCTGTTGATAATTACTGCTTTGTGGTGCGCAGCAACGGGCAGGATTCGATTATTCTCTGGTGCTGCGGCACGAACGTTTTTATTGCCGTCGAGCATGCTTCCAGCGTTGACTTCCACGATTCCCTCCACTACGACATCCACAACGTTTCTTGTTGCGTATGTGAAGAGCAGTTCGTGCGTGGGAGTCGATGGACTGCTGATAGTTCTCGGACTGTTGATGATTGCTGTGCCTATCGTTGCCCTGTCGCACCTTGCGTTTGGTTTGGCGAGATCTTGGAGATGCGTTGCAGCCCCCGCTAGAGAGGATGCGACGAGCCAGCGCCCCCTAACGCTTCTTACACGTTGTGTGCTACGCGCGATGCAACGAACCTGGAAGTGGCGAGTCGACAACGTTGATGGAGAGACGCAGCGCTGTGCGTGGGTGGTGCTACTTGAGTACCGTGCACTGTGGTACGCGGTGGCGGACACGCTGTTCCTCGTAGCAGTGTCATCCCTTGCGGTGGTGGCCGGACTGGATGTGACCAACGAAGCGTTGTGCCGTTGGTGCAGCGCAACGGTAGTGGCGCTGCTGGGTGCGCTGCTGGGGGTGCTGTGCGTTTGGCGGCCGTACACGACGCTGTTTTCGTTGGTGTACAACGTGCTGACGACTGCGCTGACGTGTGTGAGCGTTGCTGCGCAGCTTGCGTTTGTGCTGACGTCGTTCACGTCGACGTCTGGGCTGTGGCTTGTGGACGCGTCTGCCGTGTGCAACCTGCTGGTACTTGGTCTGAGCCTCGTGAAGATGGTGCTGGATGCGTGGGATCTGTGGAACGCACTAAAGCGACGTTGGTTGGCTCTGCACGGTGTTGAAAGAAAGGGGTCACCGATGGAAAGTACGCTGGATGAGGTGAACAGTATCATGAAACATGTGACAGCGCCTTTCTCGGAATATTCGCTGAGTGGACCGAGTTGCTACAGTGACGATGATGTTGAACTCTTGATGAGAGAAATGAATATCGTCGCGAAGCGTGAAGACGCCCCCTCGACGCCGCGTTCGTCTGTGTCAATCGAGATGGAGCGGCCACACATTTTGGATGTTATGTTTTGGGATGACGGCGGCCGGGCGATTGGAACGAGCCACGCAGAGGATCAGAATGAGATCCTGTCAACTGTTGTGCGATAGATCCACTTAGGAAGTCATCGGTTCTCCAACGCAACGCAGCTACACTTTTGTTTGAATTGGTGAATTGGTGCTGCTCTTGATTGCCGAGCGGTAGTGTGATCGAGTAGACGTACCTTACGGTGACTCCCTTCTTTCCTTTAAAAAGGAGACATGCGTCTCTTTTCAAAAATGCGCAGGCTGCTTATAATTTTCATGCGCCCCCTCCCACTAAATGGATTGCCTCACTATCGCATCTTTTTTTTGTCGTTGTAGTTCCTGTGCCTTTCTAGTACGTAAGTTAGTTTCAATGTCGTGAGTCACGAGCATTCTGATCCTCCTCCAGCTCACCTATGGGGCTCTTGATGTTCGAGCATATTGGGACGGTCTGTTCTTTAAATCCTTTCTCGTTTCCAAAGCTGCACTTTCTCAACGTTGCTCACAACTTGAGGCTTATCTTTGACTTCCTTCACTAATCAACCTCGTTTCTTTGCCTTTCACGCATAAGAATGAATAACTACCAAATTTATGACGAGGTGGGCAAAGGGCGCCATAGTGTTGTCTACAAAGGTAGAAAGAAAAAGAGCATCGAATATTTTGCGATTGCATCCATAGAGAAGGGACAACGTCAACGCGTGTTGACCAGCGTACAATTCTTGAGGTCACTCAACCACCGTAACGTGCTCAAATTTCACAACTGGTACGAGACCAACAACCATCTGTGGGTCATTACGGAGTATTGCGTAGGCGGCAACCTCCGTGCAGTGTTGGACTTGGACCAGAGGTTGTCTGAGACCAGCGTGCGTGTGTTTGGTTGCGATTTGCTAGAGGGCTTGATGCACATCCACTCCCGTGGTATTGTCTACGGAGATTTGAAGCCTTCCAACATTCTCATGGACGCAACGGCATCTTTGAGATACTACGACTTTGGGTTGTCATGCTCATTTGATAACGCAGCGAACGCGTCCAAGGTGGGCACCCCAAGCTACATGGCTCCAGAGTTGTTTCGTGATGGTGGCATTCCTTCCGTCGCCTCGGACTTGTGGTCGCTGGGGTGCGTGCTGTATGAAATGGCTGCTGGGCGCCCTCCCTTCTCCGCCAACTCCATTCAAGGACTCATTCAGAAGATCGTCAATGAGCCGTACCGCAGATTAGAGAATAGCAGCGCTGCACTTCAAGAGCTTCTGGAGGCACTGTTGCAAAAAGACCCACTTGAGCGCGCCAGTTGGGCAGATGTGGTGAATAATGAGTTCTGGCAGGGCCGCGTCTCACCAGTGCCGCCACTCCCTGCACAGCCTGCCTTTGAAACATTCAAGCAGCAGCACAGACCCCTCTCCAAGGAGGTGGAGAAGCGCAACAAGGACATCATGCGTGCGTCCATCAACGCGGAGAGGAACCTTGCACGGGAGCTTGGGCAGCACCAAAGCGGTGGCGGTGCGTATGCCCAGCAGGGAGGTGGTGCCCCTAGCACCGCCGCTCAAGGTGTCCTGCACATCGATCGTGAAGTAGACTTCACGGAGCACACCACTGAGGGAGGCCTGAAGCCACTGACACCGCCCACCACAATGGACGGAGACAACAGCTCCTTCGCTATGACCCACAGCAAGATGCAGCCGGCAAGCTCCGCACCGATTGCAACAGGTGACCACGCCGCGTTCACTCCGATGGAGTCGCTGATCATCCACCCGTCCGACGCCCACATTCGGCCGTTGGTGACGAATGCACGAATTGAGAAGTATGTGGAACAACGCTTCGAGCCCGCCACCCTAGGCTTCACCTCCATGACGCTCAGTGCGTTGAAGCAACTCCCAAACAAAGACTTGGAGCTATTCCTGACATCAGTGTACAAGGCATTATCAACTCCAAGTCAGAGCGCTGAGCAGTCTGAGAAGCTTAATGTGCTAGCGTACTTTGAAACTCTTTGTGGTGATTCCGCGATTGCCAACGTTGTGATCAATAGCTCAGTGATGACGCTGTGCGTGAGGCTTATTGGGAGTTCGAAGGGTGCGGGCGCGTTCCGGTGTGCGGTGGCCTCGATTATGGGGTTGCTGGTGCGCCATGCAACTTTCATCCACTGTGATCTGGCAAAGAGCGGCATCATTGATGTCCTCGTTGCTGCATTGGCGGAAGAAACCAACACACGCACTATCCGCAAACTTCTTGCTTGCGTTGGTGAGTTGCTCTTCTACGTGGGCACACAGAGTAGCGAGGAGCGTGTGAGCTGGCCTATCCCTACCGCACAGCTACGAAGCGTCTTTCTTAGCGCCCTTAGCCACGAAGATGACATCACAAAACACTACGCAGTGAAGGCGATTGAGAATCTTGCATCGATCAATGATCGTACGGTAGCCAGGGAGGTCTTCGGTTCGGTGGAGGTGGTCAACAAGTTGTTCGACATCTACGCCCTCCCCCTCCTACCACCTGCCCGAACAGAACACCTCAAGTCCAGCGCGGTGTGCGCAGCGCTGAAGTTGTGCTTCGTGAATGATCACCTCATTGTGACAGTGTTGTTTGCTCGAGCCTTCCCTTGCCAAGCATTTGGGGAGGCATTTGCTACATGCAATGCAAAGATCGTGCAGATCCTCATCACGGTGGTCAACTACGTGTTGTGGAGGACGCTGGCAGTGCAGGGTGCAGGTCACCACGCATCGGAAGTTCTTTATCGTCACGGCGCTCATGCCGAGGCGGGTGCCTTATCACCTGAGGCCTCGAGTCAAATTGTGGGAGGTATTTTAGGAAATAGCAAAGCCTTCCTGGACGGACTATGCTCTGTTCTAGAGCACAATGCGGGCGCAGTACGGGGAAAGGGACTTCTATGCGTGTCCCTACTTTGCACGGTGGGAGGTGGCTTTGCTCTTGGAGAAGACGAAAGTCGTCAACGTGTCTTTCAGATCGTGGACAAGCTCATCAAGGACAAAGATACATACGTGCAGAGCTGCTCATCGATGGCCATACGGTCCATGTGCCGCTTCACAGAATCCGTCGTGCACGTGCTAGCAGGTGCGCAACACACAATTGCCCCTTCTGTGTTTGTCGCAGCATTGCACACCGTCACATCGCCGAACATCCGCCCACACCTTGCTATTTCTGCTGACTTCCTTGTGCATTTATCGACGTGTGTGCGGGGCTGCAACGACCCGAACACATCAGCTTATTACTCTCCCCATGAGCAGGCGCTCAACCACATGGTAGAGGCAATTGCAGCGGACCCAACAGTACGGCAACATCACTACATGGTCCTTGCCTCCACAGTGGTCGAGCCTTTCGGTGAGCTGCTCACTCATGCGGAGGGCAGCAAGAGGTTCAGCGCCATTCAGGTGATCCTGCACCTCCTCGCACCAATTGTGCAGGATGCCTCGTTGTACAACCCAGCCGCATCCATCTGTCCGGTTGTGCCGCTCGTGAACCAGTTCGTCACATCGCTCATTCCACGAGTGCCTCACCTGCTCCGCGACAACGAGCCGATTCCCCTCTACACGATGAAGCTGCTCAGCATGTGCTGCGACCGCAGCCCAACACTGACGCTTCAGTTGAACGACTCCACAACTCTCAAGCTGCTCCTCTCCTTCCTTGATCCATCGCACCCCTCCAATAGTGTTTACGTGGTGCGCCTCTTGCTGCGTATTCTCCAATGCAGCGGCGACGACGTCATGCGGTTGGCCGTTGAGGACTCATTAATTCAGCGTTTGCTGTTGACGATGACAATGTCGAAGCAAGAAGGTGCACTCGACACGTTCGCTGAGCCATGCTTCGAGTTGGTGTTTGTCATCCTGTGTGCTGCCGTGAACGAGCCGCAGTCGCAGGTGGCACAGCTGAGCAGTCATTTTATTGTGGAGCAACGATTGGAGTCCCTCTTCTTCTTTACGTGCACGTCGTCGCTAGGAGCAGCGGCTGAGTGCGCGGCTTCGAGCGTGTACTTGCTCACCCAGTTGTTCTCTGAGGCCCGTCAAGCGATCTTGCAGCCCGCGTGCTTGGGCGCCTGCCGCGAACTATTCAGCTCAGTGGAAGAGAGTTCGCTACACACAGTGCTGCCGCTCTTACGCTCGCTCCTCCTGTGTGTCGCTGCGTCTTCCTCGAAGGCGGAGGTGCGGCCGCTTCAGCAAAACGAGCCACTTTTGGTCGTCCTGCACACATTGTCGGAAAGTACTCTTAGCACCGACTTGGCGTCAGTGGCATCTGAAATTCTTCAAGCACTTTACAAAGTGTCATAGTTAGAGCGCTTTTCGAAATAGACACCAAAGGAAAGTGATGTTTGTCGTTTTTGTCGATACGTTGCGTACATCTGTTGCACACTATCTAGCATCATATTTCTTCTCTCTTCTTGATATTGACTTGAAAAGGTAATCGAGACACAGTAGCGTTCGATCCGCCTGTATTCGAATTATTTAGTAGTCGTGACTTGTTAGAACACAACACTTTTTCATAAAATGTTACGCAGCCACCTTCGCCCCGGGAAGCATGTTCCTCACCCACCACCAAGTGACGCCCCCGCGGCCACCACCTCTCAAGCGAAGCCGAACCCAGCTACACCCAAACCTCTGAAGAGCAGCTCGCTCTTCGTCGATGCATCATCAGAGTCATTTGAACCCAAGGTTCAAGTTCCATTTGCGGACGAGCGTGGCCGCATTCCTCGCGGTGTTGAGGTGCAGCGCCGCCGAAAGAATTTTGAAGATCAAGATTTGGCAGAATTGTTTGCAGCTGCCGGCCTTCAGCTTGAAGAGCTCGCCAAGAAGTCAAATCAAAACTTGCCCCTTGAAATCTTCGATGACTCAGGCGAAGAGTCTCGCAACGCAGATGAGTGGATGGCCATTGCACGCCGCGCCACTACAGATGCAGGCAAGTTCCTACCAGCTGAGGCAATCCGTGGTGTTGTCGTGAATGGCGTAGAGGAGTTCAGGATGGAGCCGTGCCGTGTGGTTGGCTGGAGCCAAGAGACGAATCACCTGTCTATTCTGTGGGGTCCAAAGGTGGCCCCAGATGACAAAATTGAGTCAATTCCTCGCATTTACGTCCACCTGCTCGCTGACAATCCTATTGATTTTGTGAAGCGACTTGTGAAAGCGCAGCGGCAACGCGTCACGGCAGTGTCGTGGATTAAATATCGCCTCTGTTGTGACGCGATGCCCATTGAAGGCCTGGAGGGACTGGAGAAGCCTGTCATGGAGCGCATTCGCCAACTCGGCACTGCCATCCCCCAGCTGTCCCCTGAGCAATTCCCCGAGGTGGGGCAGCGCACTGAGCGGCTGATGGAGGAGCTGAACCTCGAGTGGCGACGCACGCACAACCGAATTCTTCTGCAGCACCAAATGAAAGGAGATGAAGGACTCCAACGTCTTGTTCAATCAACGACGAACCTCACCCTTAGCCAGGTCACCAAAGGCGTTGAAGAGGGTGGTGCCACTGGTGGTCGTGCAATCGTGAAGTTGCCCGTAGAAGGCTTCAACTTCGCGGAAAAGGAAAAGCTGTTCACGTTCTCCACGTACTACACACAGCCTGAGGTCGTCGCCGCACTCACTGGTGTTCGCAACGAGTGCATGAAGATCTTGGAGGGTAGTCTGTTTGCTCTTCCTCGCACCCGTCAGATGACGTTGGCTGCATTCCGCCAACAGCAAGAAGATAAAATGAACCACCAGATGGCGTACCTTAAGGGTCAGTGGATGCAGGACGTGTGCAAGGTGATCAAGGAGGCGTTTCATGAGGTGGGTAAGGGATGGCTGAACGTCAATGAAAAGAGCCAAGAGATCTACGACGTTTCCAAGCTAAAGAAGTTCTTCACGACAGTGAAGTACATGATGGAGGACACCATCTTTGAGCTGGTCTACCGCAGCCTCGATGAGTTCACCAAGTTCTTTGAGGAGGTGTGCGCATTCACAGTTGAGATTTCTGACATGACGTCTGTTAAGAACATGTGGCCCGGCAGCGAGGCGGATGACGCCATCGAGAAGCAGCCCCTCTTCACATTAGATTTAGTGGAGAGGGACGGTGGTTTCTCCTATTCCACATCCCCAGAAGAGTTTGAAGAGATTATCATCAACTTATTCGATGCGGCAATCAAGTGCACGGAAGCCATTCCCCAGGTAGAGAAGTACGTCATGTCCCAATATTTCTGGAAGCGTGATGGCGATGGTCCTTTCCTGGAGACAGTACGCAAGGAGGAGGAGCGTGTATGCCTCCTACGTGATCGTGTTCGTGACACTGTGCGCGCATCACTGGAGCCCCTGCACGAGTACGTGAAGATGTACGATGAACTTCTCGACCTTGTCCGCCTGAACCGCACAGAGTACATCCGTCAATACTCGGAGGAGGAGCACTCCACCGAGGAAATGAAGGAAGAGATCCGTAAGCATCTCAAGTCCAAGAAAAGCGTTGCCCAGCGCATTCCGACGTACATCACCGTTGGTAACTTCGTGTTGGATTGCCAGTCTTTCTGCTACACGATGGCCAACAAGAATCAAGATTTGGCCAAGCTTGTCATGGACCTCATTTGCAAGATTGCCAAGGTCAAGACCACCCACATCCGTGAAGAGTTCACGAAGATTGTGAAGGTGTTCGACAAAGCTCCTGGTACACCAGAGAAGTTGTACGACATCAAGAACTTTATTGTGAGTCTCCCAGAGAAGGTTGTTGAGCTGGTAACGGAAATTGATGACATGCGCCAGTACTACACCATTCTTGAGGGCTTCCAGTACGGCCTTACGGATGAGGACTTCAAGCACAAGTGGGAGGCCATCGGTTGGCAACGCCAGCTTGACTTGCGCATTGATCAAGTCAATAAAGAACTCGAGAAAACCGAGGAGGAGCTCCACGCCCGCATGGTCAAGGACCAGGAGGACTTCGGCAAGCGTGTCGACGCACTTCAGCGTGTGGTCGCCACGTTCTCCAAGTACACCGATGCTACGCAGGCCGACAAGGTTGCCGCTGAGGTAAAAATGCACAACATTGAAATCAAGAAATGCATCGAAGAGGCTCGTGCTATCAACAACGATCAGCGTCTCTTCGGAGACGATCTCACTGACTACCGCAACGTGTTTGATCTGGAGAAGGAGTTCAAGCCCTTCAGCGACTTGTGGCTGACCACCTTCACGTGGCAGGACTCGTACCGCAAGTGGTACACAGATCCGTTCGACTCCCTCGACCCCGACGAGCTCGAGTCGGTCGTGAACAACGCGGCCAAGACCATGACGCAACTTGCGAAGGTCTTTAAGGACAAAGGAGCGATGCTCAAGATTGTAGAAGAGATGAAGGGAGCCGTGGATAAGTTCAAGCCGTTGGTGCCTGTGGTCATGTCCCTGCGGCACCCTGGTATGAAGGAGCGCCATTGGCAAGGGCTTTCCTCGAAGCTCGGGTTTCCCATCGCCTTGGGTGAGAACCTCAACACCATGACAGACTGCGAACCCCTTATTGAGTACAAGGACACCATCGTGACCCACTGCGAGGTCGCTGCCAAGGAGTTCCAGATCGAGAAGAGCCTGCGCGAGATGCGCTCCAAGTGGGAGAGCAAACAGTTTATTATTGAAGCGTACAAGGAGACGAAGACGTACATCCTTAAGGACGCTACGGACATTATTGAGCTGATGGACGAGCATCTTAACGTCACCCAACAATTACAATTCTCTCACTTCAAGGCCTACTTCGCTACCCAGATTGATGAATGGGAGCAGTCGCTGAACTTGGTCTCAGAGATTCTTGAGCAGTGGCTGGAGTGCCAACGCTCGTGGCGTTACCTGGAGCCCATCTTCAACTCGGAAGATATCGCGATGCAGCTGCCAAAACTTTCCAAGATCTTCGACAAGGTCGATAAGACATGGCGCAAGATCCTTGGCGGTGCCCACCAGAACCCCAATGTGATTGCATTCTGCACCGGAAGCAACAGTAAGATTTTAGACCAGTTCAAGGACTGCAACCGTAATCTGGAGGAGGTTCAAAAGGGCCTTAACGACTACCTTGCAGACAAGCGTCAAAGCTTCCCTCGTTTCTACTTCCTCTCCGATGAGGAACTTCTGGAAATTCTGTCCCAGTCCAAGGACCCCCGCCGTATCGACGACCACCTCCGTAAGCTGTTCGAATTCATCGACCATATGCACTGGGCCACCGACAGCACCACCATGCTCGGCTTCTACAGTGTTGAGGGTGAGTACATCCCCCACACGAAGCCCCTCACGCCTGAGGGCAATGTCGAGTCTTGGTTGAAGGAGGTGGAGCTCATGATGAAGTCCAGCGTGAACAACCAAGTCAAGCTGGCAACGGAAGATTACCCCAAGACTGCCCGCACAAAGTGGGTCCTGAAGTGGGCCGCCCAGGCCGTCATCGCTGTCTCACAGGTCTACTGGACGTCGGACTGCGAGGCGGAGCTCTCCACCAAAGGTCACGTAAACGATTTTGCCGAGAAGAACTTCACCCAACTGATGGACCTTGTCGACGTCGTGCAGAGTCCCTTGAAGCCCATTGAGCGCATCAACATGGGAGCGTTGATCACCATCGAGGTGCACGCCAAGGACACCATTGATAACATGAAGCGGGATAAGGTGTCCAATGCGAACCAATTCGATTGGATCAAGCAGCTCCGATTCTACTTCGAGGCCGACCAACTGTGCCACATCCGTCAAGTGGATGCTCACTTCATTTATGGAGGTGAGTACTTGGGTAACACCGGTCGTCTTGTCGTGACGCCGCTGACTGATCGCATCTACCTGACCCTCACGGGAGCCCTCGCCCTGTGCTTGGGTGGCGCTCCTGCAGGCCCTGCCGGCACTGGCAAGACTGAGACGACCAAAGATCTCGCCAAGGCACTTGCGAAGCAGTGCGTCGTGTTCAACTGCCAGGAGGGTATGACGTACCTGTCCATGGCTAAGTTCTTCAAGGGTCTTGCATGGTCAGGTGCGTGGGCGTGCTTCGATGAGTTCAATCGTATTGACGTTGAGGTGCTCTCTGTGGTTGCCCAGCAGGTAGTGGATCTGCAGCAAGCGTGCATCACCAAGCAGTACCGCATTATCTTCGAGGAGTCTGACCTTGTTGTGGATCCCACCTACGCCATTTTCATCACCATGAACCCTGGTTACGCTGGCCGTACTGAGTTGCCCGATAACCTCAAGGTGCTCTTCCGCCCAGTCGCGTGCATGGTCCCTGACTACGCGTTGATCGGTGAGATTCGTCTCTTCTCATACGGTTACAAGAAGGCCCGTGGTCTTGCTCAGAAGATGGTCATGACCTTCAAGCTGAGCTCTGAGCAGCTGTCCTCCCAAGACCACTACGACTTTGGTATGCGTGCAGTGAACACTGTTATTTCAGCTGCCGGTCTCAACAAGCGAGAGAATCCTACTGGCGATGAAGATCTGCTTCTGCTTCGTGCCCTCCGTGACTCCAACGTGCCCAAGTTCCTTAGAGACGATATCACTCTCTTCGAGGGTATTATTTCTGATCTCTTCCCAGGCACTGAGCTTCCTTCTACCAACTACGGAGCAGTCCTCCCCGCCCTCAAGAAAGCAGCCCTGGAATTCAAGCTGCAGCCTGTCGATGCGTTCATTGATAAGTGCCTTCAGTTGTATGATATCACAACACTCCGCCACGGTCTGATGCTTGTGGGCCCAACGGGTAGCGGTAAAACAAACGCCTACAAGTCCCTCCAATCTGCGCTCACCACGTGCGCCGTCCGCCAACACAAAGGCGAGGACATGGGCAGCCGTACGTTCATGAAGGTCTACACCCACATCTGCAACCCTAAGTCCGTCACTATGGACCAGTTGTACGGTGCGTACGATGAGAACGGCGAGTGGAAGGATGGTGTCCTGTGCATTCTCTTCCGTCGTGCCGCAAAGTACGGCGACGAGGGCAACCTTCAAGGAAAGCACTGGGTGATGTTCGACGGCCCGGTCGATGCCCTGTGGATCGAGTCCATGAACACTGTGCTCGACGAGAACAAAAAGCTTTGTCTCGTATCTGGTGAAATTATTCAAATGAATCGAGACATGACGATGATGTTCGAAGTGGAGGACTTGGCGGTGGCCTCACCTGCTACCGTCTCTAGGTGCGGTATGATTTACATGGAGCCCGAATCTTGTGCTCCCACCAAAGCCCGCCTCCAGTCGTGGAAGGAGTCGATGCCCAACTACGTCTCCTCTATTCAGAATCAAATCGTCACGTTGGCGGAGACATACCTTGACCCCATGATCTCCTTTGTTCGCCGTAACGTGAAGGAGTACGTGTCCAGCGTTGACAACAACTTGGTGCACTCCTTCTTCAACATGTTCAACGGTTACATTGCTGCCATCCAGCCCCCTCCGTTGCCGGGCGGTGCCAACCCCATGACCACTGAGCGTCTCGAGCAGCTGACCAACGCTGCTGCCCCATTGTTCTTCATGTCTATGATTTGGAGTGTTGGTGCCACGTGCGATGAGGACGGCCGTGAATTGTTCAGCAACGAACTGCGTCAAATGCTACGCCAAAACGACCACACCCAACACATCCCTGAGGGCGAGACAGTGTACGACTGGTGCTACCGCTTCCTGCCGCTGCCCACCGATGAGGACCCGGAGAATGGTTGGATCCCGTGGAGCGAGTCCCAAGCGCCCTTCTCCATGAAGACGCGCATGAAGTACGCCGATGTCACCGTTCCAACAGTCGACACTATCCGTCAGAACTACGTTCTCAAGCACCTGCTGCTCCGCAACTGCAACGTGGCCACGGTTGGTCCCACAGGTACCGGCAAGTCCGTCGCAGTGAATGAGATGATCATGACCGGCCTCCCAGAGAAGTTCCAAGGACTAGCCTTCACATTCTCGGCGCAGACCAAATCCATGACTCTCCAGAACTCATTGATGTCTAAATTTGATAAGCGACGCTCGTATGTGTACGGTGCTCCGGCCGGTAAGCAGTTCCTTGTCTTTATCGATGACACCAACTTGCCGCAGAAGGAGAAGTACGGTGCCCAGCCCCCACTGGAGCTGCTGCGTCAGTTCCTTGGACACGGTGGTTTCTACACCCTCAACGGTGGCATTAAGTGGAACAGCATCATCGACGTGTCGCTGGTGCTTGCCATGGGCCCCCCTGGTGGCGGTCGTAACACAATATCCAACCGTTTCATGCGCTACTTCAACTTTATCTCTTTCCCTGAGATGTCTGACCACTCGAAGCGCACCATTCTCAAGAGCCTCCTTGGCTGGGGCTTCCAGCTCAATAAGACCGACGCCGCGCTGACGGAGTGCATCGCCCCTCTCATTGAAGGAACCCTGAGCATCTTCAAGAAGTGCCTGAAGTCATTCCTGCCCACCCCCGCCCATGTCCACTACTCCTTCAACATGCGTGATATTACGAGAGTCTTCGCCACCATCTACGAGTGCGATGTGAAGGACTTGGGAGACAAGGACAATCTTGTACGCATGTGGATGCACGAGAATACTTGCGTCTTCGGAGATCGTCTCATCGACGAGCATGACCGCGAGACATTCCGCAACTTTTTGCACGAGGAGCTCGTCGAGAAGCTCGGCTACGAGCAGGGCTACGACAGCCTCATCCCCCGCACCGCGCGCCTCATGTTCGGCGACTACATGTCTAACGCAGACCGCCGTCCCTACAAGCAGATCTCCGATATGAATGAGCTCACCGTCAAAATTAACGACTACTTGAATGCCTACAACGAGGAAAATCAGCCTCAGATGGGATTGGTGATGTTCTCGGACGCTATTGAGCACGTTAGCCGCATTGCCCGTGTGCTTCGCATGCCTAATGGTCACTGCCTGCTGCTCGGTATCGGTGGTAGCGGTCGTAAGTCCCTTACCCGACTTGCATGCTTCCTGTCCAACGGCATGGAGCTGTTCACCATCGAGATGACCAAAAACTTTGGCATGAAGGAGTGGCGTGAGGGTCTTGCCAAGCTACTCATAGGATGTGGTAAGGACGACAAGAAGGTGACGTTCCTCTTCACCGATACTCAGATTATCAAGCCCGCGTTCCTTGAGGACGTTGCGGGTTTGCTGACGTCCGGAGATGTCCCCAATCTGTTCGAGGACAAGGACATCGATATCATCAACGACAAGTTCAAAGGTATTTGCATGTCTGAGAACCTTCCCACTTCTAAGATTTCAATGTACTCTCGATTCATCAAGGAGGTGCGCAGTAACCTGCACTTGTGCCTTGCGTTCTCACCCATTGGTGAGACGTTCCGCACTCGCATGCGTATGTTCCCGGCGCTGATCAACAATTGCACCATCGACTGGTTCGCGGAGTGGCCAAAGGAAGCGCTGCTCTCAGTGGCCAAGGCGCAGATCGAGTCCAGTGGAACAGAGTTTTCCTCACCAGAGCTACTTGAGACAATCGCTGCCACCTTCTCTACGCTGCACTTATCCGCAGCATCGATGATTGAGCGTTTCTTTGCGGAGACCAAACGCCGCAGCTACGTCACCCCCACCTCGTACCTCTCCCTTCTTGGTACTTTTATGATTCTCCTAGACAAGAAGCGTAAGTTTGTCTTCTCTCAGCGTGGTCGACTTGAGAACGGTCTCGACAAGCTTCGTGACACCGAGGAGCGTGTGGCGGAGCTGGAGGAAATGCTGAAGGCAAAGCAACCGGTCTTGGTTCAAAAGAAGATTGAAATCAAAGAGATGATGGAGAAGATCGCCATCGACAAGAAGGAGGCTGCAGAGAAGGAGGCGGTCGCACGTAGTGAAGAGGCCAACGCCACAGCCAAAGCTGATGAGTGCTCTCGTATTCGTAAGACAGCGTCTGATCGCTTAGCAGAAGCAGAGCCAGCTCTTGCCGAAGCCATCAAAGTACTCTCGAAAATCAAGGCGGCTGAGATTGGTGAGCTGAACAAGTACGCCAACCCGCCCAAGGGTGTGCAGTACGTCATGGAGGCTGTCGCCATCCTGCTGACCTTTGGCAACTGCCCCAAGGAGTACTTCAGCGGCCCCCCTGGAGGCAAGAAGCTTCCTGACTGGTGGCTGTGCGCCAAGTCGTACATGAAGAATGCCAATCAACTTCTCGAGCTGCTGGTCAACCCTCCTAGCAAGGGAGGTTTCGATCGTGAGGCGATGGACGTGCCGCTGATGGAGAAGATGAAGGCATACATCGATAACGAAGAGTTCCAGCCTGATAAGGTGCGCACCGTCTCTGCACCGTGCGCGGGTATGTGCGCGTGGGTGCGTGCCATGTACACATGGTTCTTTGTGAATCGTGAAGTGCAGCCCCTTCGTGACCAACTGTCTGGCGCGGAGGCCGAGCTTAAAGTTGTCACAGAGGCGCTGACAGAGACTCGCGCAAAGCTGAAGATCGTCGCTGATGCCGTCGCTGCACTCGAGGCACAATTCGAAGAGGCCACCGCAACGCAGAAGGCACTTGAGGAGGAGGTTGAGAAAACATCTCAAAAGCTTGGCCGCGCAGCCCGATTGATTGATGGCTTGGGCGGTGAGAAGTCTCGATGGATCGAACTCGTTGCCTTCTACAATGAGGCCGAGGGTTTCATCGTTGGCGACGTTCTGATCGCCGCTGGTTCCGTTGCTTACTTCGGCCCACTCACGAACGTGTATCGCAAGGAGCTTCTCAAGGACTGGCACGGAGTCCTGCAAGACCTCCACGTGACCACCAGTGAGCATTACGATCTCATGACCACCACTGGCAACCCTGTCGAAATCCAACACTGGCAGCTGTGTGGTCTCCCGACCGATGCCCTGTCTACGGAGAACGCCATCATCATGACCAACGCCCAGAGCTGGCCTCTCTTGATTGATCCTCAAGGCCAAGCGAACACATGGATTCGAAACTTGCACAAGGACGACAACTTGCAAGTATGCAAGGCCTCTGAGGAGAAGTTCATGAAGGTCATCGAGGGAGCGATTCGTCTTGGATTCCCCTGTCTGCTGGAGAACGTTGGCGAATCACTCGAGCCCGCTCTTGAGCCGGTCCTCTTGCGCCAAACATTTTTAATTGGTAGCGCCCCCCACATCCGACTTGGTGACTCTGCCATCCCGTACGACGCCAACTTCAAGCTATACATCACCACCAAGCTGCCCAACCCACGCTACACTCCGGAGACCATCGTCACGGTGGCCCTCCTGAATTTCTTCATCACCCCTGGTGGCTTGGAGGATCAGTTGCTTGGTAAAACCGTTGAGAAGGAGCGTAAAGATTTGGAAATCCAGAAGCAGCTGCTGATCAAGAACAACGCCGAGAAGAGTCGCGAGCTCAAGACGCTGCAAGACGACATTCTCCGCATGCTGCAGGAGGCAGAAGGTGATATTCTGGAGCAAGAGGTGCTCATCAACACACTTGAGATGTCCAAGAAGAAGTCTATTGAGATCAACGAGGATATCGCCAAGGCGAAGGCCACTGAGGTCATCATTGATGAGACTCGTAACAAGTACCGCCCTCACGCATTCCGTGGGTCGCTGCTTTTCTTCTGCGTATCTGCGTTGTCATCCGTCGATCCCATGTACCAGTTCTCCTTGCAGTGGTTTATGAACCTTTTCCTGAATGGTATCGACAAGGCAGACCGCTTTGAGGATGATGTAGACGCACGCCTTGAGTCCCTGAAGGACTTCTTCACGTACTCCTTCTACAGCAACGTGTGCCGCTCCCTCTTTGAGCGTCATAAGCTCATGTTCTCGTTCTTCTTGTGTAACTCCATCATTGGCGAGGAGGGCCTTCTCGACGCTATGGAGTACCGCTTCCTCCTCACCGGCCCCACTGGCTCCGGTGGTAGCGCACCCAACCCAGCACCTGACTGGTTGACGGACAACTCTTGGAATGAGATTCAATTCGCTGCCAAGACTCTCCCGAACTTCGCTGGCTTCGAAGTTCACATCAAGGACAACATTGAGCACTACAAGAGCTTGTTCGATGACATCAGTGCTCACTCCTACCCCCTAGCTGAGGAGTGGCAAAAGAAGGCGACACCTCTTCAGAGATTGATCATCACGCGTTGCCTTCGTATGGACAAGGTCACCCACGGCATCCAAGATTACGTCAAGCACTTCATTGGGGAGAGGTACATCATTGTGCCGCAATTCAATTTGATGGATGCCTACAAGGACTCCGACTGCACCACTCCACTCATTTTCATTATTTCCCCTGGATCTGACCCTATGAATGACTTGCTTAAATTCGCCGAGCAGATGCGTATGTCCAAGAAGCTCGACAAGGTCTCCCTTGGGCAGGGTCAAGGGCGCAAGGCCGAGGAGTTGATGCACAACGGTAAAGAGAAAGGTCAGTGGGTGCTGCTCCAGAATTGCCACTTGGCCACTTCATGGATGCCTACACTTGAAGTCCTTGTAGAAAACTTCAACCCCGACTCCATGAAGAAGGAGTTCCGCTTGTGGCTCACCTCGATGCCCTCAGCCACCTTCCCCGTCTCTGTGCTGCAGATCTCCGTCAAGATGACAAACGAGCCCCCCAAGGGTCTGCGTGCCAACCTTACCAGGTCCTTCTTTGGCTTTAAGGAGGACGACTTGAATCACGCCACCAAGGCAGTAGACTTTAAGAAAATGCTCTTCGCTCAGTGCCTATTCCATGGTGTCTTGCAGGAGCGCCGTAAGTTTGGTAGCCTCGGCTTCAACATTCCATACGAGTTCAACGACTCTGACCGAAGCGTGTGTTTGCTTCAGCTGCGTAAATTCCTTGAGATGTACGATAACATCCCGTACGACGTGCTGACCTTCTTGACTGGTGAGATCAACTATGGTGGTCGTGTTACCGATGACTGGGATCGTCGCTGCATGATGACGATGATCAAGGATTTCATCAGCCCCAATGTACTGGAGCCTGAGTACCACTTCTCGCCCTCCGGCACCTACCGCACTATTGACCCCGGCAACAGGTTGTACTACCTTGACCACTTGAACTCATGGCCCATCAACCCCGCCCCTGAGGTGTTCGGCCTCCACGACAATGCTGATATTACTTCTGCTCGAAACGAAACCGCCACGATCCTAGCCATTGTATTGGACCTCCAGTCTCAGGGAGGCATCGGTGGTGGCGCCGTTAGCCGTGATACCATTTTGATGCGTACTGCGCTGGAGATCCAATCTAAGGTCCCACCTCCGTTTGACATCTACGAGTTCCAGAAGAAGTACCCCACCCGATACGATGAGTCCATGAACACCGTCTTGGTGCAAGAGGCGGTCCGGTACAACAAACTTCTCAAGTTTATGTCCGTCTCCGTGAAGGAGTTTATTCGAGCCATCAAGGGAGAGGTGGGTATGTCCGGCGACCTTGAGGCCATGGGTGCCGTGCTCTTCACCAACGGTGTCCCTGCAACGTGGGCCTCGTTGGCGTACCCCAGCCTCATGCCCCTCTCCAGCTGGGTAGAAGACCTCGTGCGGCGAGTGGCGTTTATCAAGGCGTGGTACGATGAGGGCGTACCAAAGGCGTTCTGGATTGGAGGCTTCTTCTTCCCCCAGGCCTTCTTGACCGGCACGTTGCAAAACTACGCTCGTAGAGTGCAGCAGGCCATCGACACCATCAAGTTTGGCTTCTCCGTCATGGATAAGAAGCACACCGAGGTCGAGACCAAGCCAGAGGCGGGTGCCATCATTTACGGCCTCTTTATGGAGGGTGCTCGGTGGGATCCAGAAACGAAGTCCATCGCGGAGTCTAGACCAAAGGAACTCTTTGTAGATATCCCACCCCTATTTCTCGAGCCGATTGTGAACAAACCGGAATCCGAAAACGTATTCCGCTGCCCCGTCTACAAGACGCTCACACGTGCAGGAACACTTTCCACCACTGGCCACTCCACCAACTTCGTGCTGCCCATTGAGCTACCCACGAATGTAAACGCTGACCACTGGATCAAGAGAGGAGTTGCATGCTTCGTATCACTCAACTTCTAAAACAAACAAAACACAACAAAACAAAACAAAAGAAAAAAATGTACAAAGATCTCCCACTCCCCTCCCGATATAGAGACCATGTGTTATTAGCGAGAAGCAAGATCACAACGTGCTTCTACCTTTCACATTGACTGTGCCCATGATCAACTCTTGTGCTTTTTTGTTTTCTCATTTCACACGACGACAAACCAGCGATGGTACAACGTGGTACGCTGAAGAGCAACAAGTCACAGAGCAAGGGCGCGGCTCGGAAAAAAGTAGGAGTGACCGCCAAGCACAAGAAGCACAATTCCGTTGGCCGCAATAAAATTCGTGATCAGGCGACTGCTTCCTATGTGAAAGCTATTGAGGGGCAGATGGCCTCGCGTCTTCCTTCTGATCAACGCGATAAGCTTACTGTTGTGCGCTCGAGCGGCCCTATTGACCCAAAGAAAAACCGCAAGAAGCCATTGACCCGTGGTCGCACTCGCAAGGGGACCAAGGGGAGCAAAGGAAAGCCCGGCAAGAAGTAATAAATGTGATGTACTGTAGTACCTTCTGTGTTTCGCTATTCATGATGACTTCATTCGGGGATTATCATCGCCTCTGTGTTCCTCTTAACTCTCTCGTCTCCTACCAATAAGGATCGATCATACATGTGATGGAGCAGGCGCAAACTAACGAAGAATTTCGAACATTGCAGGAGGAGAACGCTACGCTGCGGCAGCGCATTTCGCACTTGGAGGCGACAAGCGAGGCATTCCGGCAGCGTGTTACTGTTCTTCTCAGCAGCGAGGGGAACACGAAGCGGGATTTCTTCTCAGCGGTCGAAGCGCTCACAGCTCCCCCAAACGCAACTTCCGCTTCGCAGCTGCATGATTGGATAGAGAAATACCATGAGGTTCTAGAGCAACTTCGAGAGGCAAAGGAAGCTATCCACTACTGGAAGTCGCGCTCCGCAGAGATCCAGGCTGGCCGCTCTCCAACTGGCAGGGGGACGATGAAGTCCCCAAGGAGCCCTCGGCTTGGGGCTGTAGTTGATTCAGCAACCAGCAGCTCCCACACTACGATCGAGGAGCGACGAAAACGTGCTGCCCTCACGAGACGAGTTGCCCAACTCGAAGAGGCGCATGCTCAAGAACTCAGCGTGAAGGATGAGTCTATCCTTCGCCTCTCCTCACAACTAGAAGACGCTCAAACAGTTCTCGCCTCGGTGGAGAGGGAGCGCAATGAGTCGCTCACTCAACTTTTGGAGGTTCGGGCCCAGGCGGTGCCCCATGAGGCGACCATCCACCGGCTTGAGGGACGCGTGGCGGCGCTGGAGTCGGAGAGGAGAATGTTTATCAAAGCATCAGAGGAGCTACAGAACAGATTGCTTGCAAGGGCATCCGATGAGCGACGGGGGGAGGATGAGCGCCGAGCTGCACTTGAGCTTGAAGTGTCGTTGTTGACCAGCAAGCTTGCAGCTGTGCAGACTGTTAGCGACGCATGGGAGCAGCAAGCTACTACACTGATCAAGGAAATGGAGCTTGTTCAAGACTCGATGGCGGCGACCCAACGACAAAACGATGAACTGAGAAAAATGATTGCCGATCGCACCCAAGCGGAGAGTCGCGCGACTAAGGAGAGTGTATCGCTTATCTTGGCGCGCCTCGGTGAGGTCGTTAGCGGCGCCGAGAAGGCTGCAAACACAAGTGCTCAAGGAGGTGTTGCACAACTTGCGAAGCGTGTTGGCATTGCCGAAACGCTATCAAAGAGTGTTGACCAGTACGCAGCGATGCTTGCGGTGAAAGAAAAGCAACTCAACGCGCTCCTAGCAGAAATTGAAAGCTGTGAGCGAGTGGGATGGCCTCTGCGCACAAACGACGCCAGACAATGTCTGATCGACGTATCTATGGAGGGTCACCACCAACCCCCTCCACCGCGTGAAGTTGTCGTTCGCACTGCTGATGGAGATTGGAAAGAGGTTCGAGACACGCGGCGCAACTGTCTTTTCTATGTCACAACACGCGTCGACCAAACTCCGTTTGGACGCCCCCAGCGAAGTGGCAGCGTTGTACAACGATAGAGCCACATGAAGGGCTTCTCTTCGAAAATATCGAACTCTTTCAACGACTTGTTCATGTTGTATTTTTGAGTTGCTGTAGATGCATCGTGCACAACATCGCATATTTATTGTCAGTCTTCCCACCCTCATGTGTGTTTTCTTGTGAGAACTTGCCCTTCTTTGTTTTCTTGTTGACTAGGAGCGCCAGTGCACAATGAACAAGTACGAAGTCATCAAGACAATTGGTGAGGGAGCGTACGGTGTTGTGCTGCAATGTCGCAATAAAGAGACAGGAGAGTTAGTCGCAATCAAACGCTTTAAGGAGAGTGATGAAGATGAGTTAGTACGAAAAACAACAGTGCGAGAAGTGAAGGTGCTGCGACTCCTTAAGGATGAAAAGTTTGTCGTTCATCTTCTCGAGGCCTTTCGACGTAAAGGAAAGCTGTATCTCGTGTTTGAATATGTTGGCTGTAACCTGCTGGAAAACCTCGAGCAACACCCGCAAGGGCTAGACATGGAAGAAGTGCGGCGCATGATTTTTACATTACTCCTAGGTGTGAGGGCATGCCACGCGAACAGCGTGATTCACCGAGATATCAAGCCTGAGAATCTCCTCCTTCACAAGGACAACTCCCTTCGTCTCTGTGACTTCGGCTTCGCGCGCATCTACAACAACTCGATGGATGATTTGACGGACTACGTGGCGACCCGATGGTACCGCAGCCCGGAGCTACTCCTTGGCACTACGAATTATGGTCTTCCTTCCGATATGTGGGCCATCGGTTGCATTATGGCGGAGTTGATTGATGGCCAAGCTCTTTTCCCGGGTGAGTCCGAGCTCGATCAAATTTTCATGATTCAAAAGTTACTAGGTAACTTTACTCCCCAGCAGCAAGAAGTGTTCCGAAAGAATAAACGCTTTGCGAACGAAACACTTCGCGATGTGACAAAGACAGAGTCCACTTTAGAACGCAAGTACGGTCGCAGGGCAAACAAGAAAGCAATTCAGTTTCTCAAATCTCTCCTTGTCATTGATCCGGAGAAGCGCCTCACGGTGGATGAAGCCATCAACAATCCCTTCTTCGAGGGGTTGATGGAGACCTATGCACCACACCTCAAGCTGGTGACGCCACTCATTCGACCGTCCACTGCCCAACGTGCTAGTGCCACTAGTTACACGAGTCAACAGCAGGCATCGGCGGGTTCCAGCCACTCACAGGCCCCGTACACGGCCCAGGACATGCCACCCCGCCCCTCTAGCACAAACTTAGAAACGGACACTGTGACGACACCGATGGGGCAGTACTCCATACCAACCACAGCTGGCCTCATGCAGCACACGCAGTACCACCAAGCGACCCAGCCTCCTGGGCAGCTATCGTCGCGTGTGTCTCAAGCGTCGTCGGCGCAATCCCTTCCTGCCCAGCAACTGCAACAGCAGGCACGAAGTGGTGCCCCAGGCTCGTCATTCTTACCCTCTCGAATTGGCAGCGGTCACCGCAGGCCGCCAAGTCAACAGAGGATGAGGGAAGAGCAACTGCAGTCGATGCAGCCACCGCCGCAGCAGGAATACGCACAGCCTGCGCCTGGCCCCTACAGTCAGAACACCCGAGGGAGCACCCCTGGCTACGGCCAACAAGGCAACTGGCAGGGTTACGGTGCGCAGGCTACGCCCTATGGAGCAACGCAGATGCCCACCAACTCCAATATCAACCCCAACATGAACGCACCCTTCGGTCAGCTGGGCATGCGAGGCAACTTACCCAGGCTTGGCCAGGTGCCGCTGGGTGGTGGGGGTCGGTGTGGAGGCGGTGGGACAGGCAGCGCAGGGTCGCTCAACTTCGCACGATTTGGCGCAGGTGGTAATCCGACGTCACTTGTCAACGGTGGCAGCATTCCTGCCCGGGCTGACAATGGACAACGTCCCCCGCCATCGCAACAACGAAGCCGTTTCTTCTACTCGTAATACAACCTCTGCTTTGTATTGTCCACGGAGAATTGGACGCATATGAACTTCTTCCCGTTTCTCTCATTGTTGTTGTATATTTCCTTCTTGTATGGACTGGTAGATGTCCCAAACAGATGAACAAAACGGAACGATTCCGCTGCTATGATTGGAAGCTCCTTAACAGATACGAAGTATTATCATTGTCGTGTTTGTGTTTGTTTCATCTGTTTCATTGGATTAGCAAATAGATGGCGCAGGTCGTTCAGACAAGTAGAGACAACGGTGACGTAGATGCGTCTAATCTGTATATTAAGTTCCCCAAGATATGGGAGGACTACGTAGAAGTGTCTTGGGGGCGTCAACTATTTGATGGCAAGAAAGTCGTCAAGTATCAACTCGCGGCAACGGCCAAGAATTACCGCGTCGAACGTTTTTTCTCCGGATCCGACAACACATTTCGCCTAGTCGGCCTCGCACCAGACATGCTTGTGCGCGTCCAAGTCCGCTCCCTCATTGACAACACCAGTGATGGAGGGAGTCCCACTTGGAATGCGTGGGCTTCATCCGAAGTGACAACACTGAAAGACGCTGAATGCTCCGTTGCATCAGTGAGCAGCGAGTTCATTCACGGTAAGATTAAGTGGGGTTCCGACTTAGTGCGTACAGGCCCATCATCAACGCACGCCGCAGTCGCCGCGGCATCACTGCACGTCAAGGTGCGTGAGCGCGGAACGTTTCTTACCAGCGACTTGTGCGAGAAGGAGCTTGCACCCGACAGCGACGAGTTTATCATCCGCGACGTCCCATCTTCTGGCATCTTTGAAGTGTCGGTTCGAGCGATTTCAATTTACGGCGATGTTGGAAAGTGGAGCTCCCCAGTTCGTTACCTTACCCTTAATTCTGTGGAATTGTCGCTACCTCATGTGGGGGAAGACTTCGGTGTCGTTGCGTGGCGCCGTGAGGAAGAAGAAAAGTTCCTTCCCAGTGAGAGTGCCATCGAGGAGCTGGTGATGATCGTGGAGCTCATGCCGTCCCAACGAGAGCTCGACGTCGATGCACAAGCAAAGCGCATTCAAGTAGACGCTCAGACATTTTCGAACGAGGTCCGCAAGTATCGCCTTCGAAACCTCCTCCCTGGCCGCAGCTACAACATTCGCTCGCGCTATCGGAACTCTCTGGGCGACTGGACGCAGTGGTCCTCCCTCCGCTTCGCAACGCTCAGCCCTGTGTTGATGCCAGATGCTCAAATCGTTGGACACAACTTTATTCAGGTCACGTGGCAGCGTGCAGAGCCGGAGAACAGGGAGGGAGCTGCTCCTGCAGGGTCCTTTGAGAGCACAACAAGAGACGTGAAGAGCTGGGAGATTCGTTGCACAGTGGGCAAGGCACAGACGTCGATGGAGCTGCCTCCCGCTGAGCGTGAGACCAAACTGGTGAACCTCCTCCCAGGCGTTGAGTACTCCATCGACGTGCGTGCACTGACGACGGCAGGTGAGTGGGGTCTGTGGAGTGAGCCCCTTATTGTGACGACACTGCACCGCTTGAAGTGCCGAGCTGAGGTGACCGGAGAGACATGGATCACCGTGGACTGGAACCGCAGAGACCGGCAGTATGTGGACAGCATCACGCGGTACCACGTGCAGCTCAACTCCATCAACAGCTCATTCCGCGTGGCCAAGTACTTCCCGGCTAACGTGACCAGCTACACCTTCGAGGGCCTGAAGCCTGATACGCCGTTCCAGTGCATTATTCAGGCCTTCAGCGATCAGCGTTGGGGTCCGTGGTCAGAGCCCACCGACTGTCGCACCTGCACCCCCTGTGCTGCTCACCTCATTAGACGTGGCGAAGACTTTGTGCAGCTGCGCTGGAACAGTGATTACTATCAGTCCGCCTCGGTTGAGCCCATGGACCGCAAGTTCCAACTGCGCATCCATCGGCCTAGAGTAGAAGATGAGCATGCAGGCGAGTCCATTGCACCAAAGGCTCTTGTGGTGGAAGAGACGAACGTGAACACCTTCCGTGTAGCTCGGCTGCCCCCGTTCTCGCGTATCACTGTTCAGGTGCGCTGCTACGACCACAGCTTGCAAGCGTGGTGCGATTGGGGGCCAGAAAAGCAGTTCCGCACGCTGCCGACTGCAATGGTTGTCACACACATTGGTGAAACAACCGTTGAGCTCAGCTGGGCACGCCGTGTGCGCGTCATGAGCGGCATCACAGACGAAGACGAAGAAGCAGGAGCTGTAGATCCTCTCGCCCCGGTTGATGTGCTCAAGTACATTATTCGGTTGCACCTTGTAGATCCCAATGGATGCGATCAGGAGGTGTGCAAGTATCACTTTGATCACACAATGCCGACTACTGCAGCCATCACAGAGCTGAAGCCTGACACCAACTACTCTCTGCAGCTGTCGTATTTGGACCACGACGATGTGTGGTCCTCGCTCAGTGCCCGCCACTGCTTCAGAACATCCCCGTTGATGCAGATCACTGTTCTCGACGTAACAGAGGGTGCGTGTGCATTGCACTGGGGACGCTGGAAGGGTGGCATGACGGAGCTGCCCCTCAATGAAAAGGCCTTCCGCGTGGTCGTGACCCGTGTCAACGGCAACGAGCCCCCTCGCCAATACAATGTGCTGGAAGACAATCGTTACATCATCAGAGAGCTCCTCCCTAGCACCGTCTACAAAATTCAAGTTGCGGCTGCCCTGCACACTGGGTCTGCTTGGGGATGCTGGAGTGAACCTGCCTTTATTTTTACGACCCCTGCAATGGAAGCGGAGCTTGTGCAGGTTGGCGAGGACTACTGCCACGTTGCTTGGAAGCGAGGGGAGACGACTAACTTCTCTCGAATGTTCCCAAACGCAGCGCTCTCTGTTGTGCCCTCCTACGTGCCTGATGCCCCAGTCGCACCGAGGCCTATTCCCCGCCCAGAGGAGGGCAACGTGGTGTACGCAGGTGACTCACAAGTGGTTGAGTACCACGTGCAGCTATTCAAGGTGTCCCTCCCTCCAGCTGATGACCCCGATGCCCTGCCCATTCGTGAGCTGTTCTACGAGGCGAAGCTGAACGACTTCCAAGACAATGTGCGCATCCCCTCCCTCACCGCAAGCACGCCTTATGAAGCCCTTGTGTCTGCATGCACCAAGAGCAAGCAGTGGGGATGCTGGAGCGCACCACTCGAGTTCTGCACGTCAACGCCGACCGAGGTGCGTGTGAGCGACATCACCCAGGACCACATCCGTGTCGTATGGGGTAACGATGGTGCCATTGAACGTGATGTTTGGAAGTTCCAGCTGCGCATCCAAGGCCACGACGATGAGTACCTTCGTGAGGTGGAGCTAGAGTCTGATGTCACTTCGTACCTTCTCAACAACTTATCCGTGAATGCGTGTTATTCCGTCCGCCTGCGTCGATTTCTCAGTTCCGACAAAGACTGGGGGCAGTGGTCAGAGGCGGTCTACATTCTTATCAAAGCCGTTCCCACGGAGATCGTGGAAGTATCCCAAGACTGGGCACATCTGAAGTGGAGCAACAAGCCCCCTGCTGACAAGAACATCGTCAAGGTGCAGTTCTTGTCCCTCTTAGGCAAGTCTGGCGCAACAGTTGTGCGACTCGATGCAGAGACGCAGCACTACATATTCCAAGACTTAAAGCCCAACACTCTCTTCGGCTGCCACTTGCTTAGCATCGAGCAGTCGTCCACGTACCAGGCGATACCAGAGCGCACATCATCCCCAACGTCGGGCTCCAGCAAAGGAGGACCAAAGATGGAGATGGACAGCAACGTAGCCCCGTACTCGATCCCTGTCGTGAGCTCTGACTTCGCTGCGTACCTCAACGCCGCTGTCGCCTTCCGCACCCACGGTCCGTTGATTCTGCGTGTTGAGCGCACTGGTCAAAACTTTGCACTGCTCCGTTGGACCTCGGCAGGAGACAATGCCGACAAAGCTGCGGAGGAGTCGTCGGGCGCTGTGGGCCACCACTACGAGGTAGAGTGCCTCGACTTGGACTCTGACCCAGAGGACCGGAAGGTCATCAAGGTGACAGGTACATTTGCCATCATTCGAAACTTGAGACCTGCAAGCAACTTGAGGTTTGCGGTCCGTGCAGTAGCGGAGCGATCAGAAGCGCCGTGCCAATGGAGCACCCCAATTGTGTCTCGTATTCTGCCAATGATTGAGCCTCGCTTGGGGCCAGGGGATGGCACGGATACTCCTGGAATTGGTGAGGACTATGTCCTAGTGCACTGGGACAACCACATGGCCAATCACGGCATGGCCTTCGAGGTCCGCTTGACGCAGCTGGAGGGGGTGGAGCAAGAGACCGAGACGATATCACCCACCACGGATACTCGCTACCACTTCAAGGCCTTGGCAAACGACACCAAGTACCGCATTGAGGTGCGCACATGCACCACACTTACTCTCGGATATCAAATTACAGAAGTACTTCTTGGTGAGTGGAGCGTTCCCATCTTGTGCGCCACGCTGTCCCCAATGGCGGTGGCGGTAAGCGATATTGTGGAGTCTAGCGCTGTGCTTCACTGGCGCCGCCGCAACTACGCTCAGCGAAGCTGCTGGTGGGTGCGCGACGAGAAAGAAGATATTGCGTTGAAAACCGAAATCGCGACAATCTCGTCGTTCCACGTGCGCATCACCGCGACTGAGTCCGGGACGGTTGTTTGTGACGAGCAGATTGCGGACCACCAAGAGTCTTTTGCAAGGTGCTGCCTACCGCTCAAGGCGCTCAGTCCTGCCACAAAGTACGCGGCGGTGATTCGTAGTTCCACTGGCGTGATGTGGGGCGCCTGGTCCGACCCCGTACACTTTCAAACGAGCAGTGCGTGCGACGTCAAGGTGCTTATGATTGGGGAGCGTTACGTGGCGATCAAATGGGCTCGTGAGAACAAACTCAGCACGTCGAGCGCTACGGTTGACGCCGTGGTGAGGCACTGGGAGGTCAACTTCAGTCTTCTTGGTGCCACCGACACGAAAGCATCTCAGCGCGTTGTGTACGTGGAGTGTGAGCAGTCGATGCACTGCATTGGGGGACTTGAGTGCAACACTCCCTACAACGTTACGGTGCGCCCATTGTACGATAACTCAGCCACTGGCATGTGGAGCACACCAACATACTTTGTCACGAAAGCCCCGTTCAAGGTGGACGTGGGTAAGGTGGGAGAAACGTTCGTGCAGGTGTCGTGGGAACGTGGCCGCCAAGAAACAGTTCAGACAAAGATGCGCATCCGTCACATGGAAGTTATGCGCGCTATGTCAGCTCAAATTGAAGAACTTGAAATTCAACTCGCCAAGAAGAAAGAAGCCCTCCAAGGAGAAGATGGCGACGAAGCACCTGTTCAAGCAGGTGATCTCAATGAGGACCAGGCTCGCAACGAAGAGAGCACATCGGATGGCCCCAAACGCACGCCAATCGAAGAATTGGCCGCAAGGATCGAGGACATGCAACAAAAAATGAACCGACGCCAGAAGCTGTCAACTCTTCAAATAGCCGACCTTGAGCGTGCCACGATGTACCCCACCGGTGAGGACATCAGGTATGAACTGATTGTGCACGGTGGCGCAATGGAGGGTGAAGAGCAACCATTCTTGTTCCGTCGACGCCTGGGAAAGGGCGAACTGCACTGCCGACTTGAGGGCCTCCAACCGAAGACGATTTATGAAGTGACCGTCCGTGCACTCTTCACGAATGGACTCACCATGACTGGCATGGGCAGCACCGAAGTAGGAGACGTGGTCGAGGACCCCACCATGGAGGGCGTAGATGGCACTCCCTGGGGACCATGGAGTGATCGCACTCGCTTCGCAACGCTCAAGCCCATCGTCGCCAAAGCCAAGAGTGTGGGTAGTGAATGCATTGCCGTGGAGTGGGACACCGGCGGCATGGGCGGCGAGGACAAGGACGGTGGTGCCGGCTCGCAACGCACCGCCATCACAAAGTTCCAGCTTCAGATGATGGAACTCAAGCGCCAAGAGGGTGCCAAGGAGGGCAAGCAACGCCCTATCATCACGCTTGAAGACCCCAGCCTGAAGGGCTACGTCATCGGGGGCTTGTCGCCCAACAACTTGTACTCCATCACGGTACGTGTGTGTTACGAGGGTGACAAGTGGGGCGTGTGGTCCACTCCAGTCAACTTCATGACAATGCCGAAGTTGTTGTGCAAGCTGCAGTCCGTAGCAGAACGCCAATTAGAATTTTTGTTGTGGAGAGACACACAGCTCGCACCACCCACCGACGTACCCAACGCTGTGGTGTGGAAGCCGCTCATCACCGACCACCAGCTCGCTATCAACGGTCTCCCGTGCTCCCAAACATTTTCGATCGAGTCTAGCACGTCCACCTTGCTCACACTCGACACCCTTGCCATCGACACTGAGTACAGCGTCTCCGTCAAGGACCGTGTTGAGGAGTACTGGCAAGAATACAACGTCGTGCTTCGGTGCGAAACTGTTGCCTACGCCCCCCAACGCCCAACGCTGCTTGAGCGTAAAGGCCAGAACGTTGCTATTGCGTGGAACCACAAGCAAAGCCTTGCAGCAAGCAAGCAGTACTTGTACTGTGTTGAGATGGCGCTTAAGGATGATGCTGGGAAGAAGGAGATGTCCAACCGTGCACTCCAGCGAGGAGGCCACTTGAACGCATCGACATCATCGGCGTCCCATGGAGATTTCGAAGTCCTCGGCTACACGTCTGCGTCACTGTTCCGGATGGTACTACCCCACTCCGTTCACAATTGTTACTTCAGGGTAAAGGTGTGCAAGACATCTCAAACAATTGATGGCGAGCCACAACCAGTGACAATCAACTCCGCCAATCCTCAGCACATTTCGATGGACAATCCACAAATGTACATATGGTCAAAGCCCAGCACTGTGGCTCACTTCAAGACGCCAAGCGTTCCTGACCATCCCACCGGGCTCTGCATCACTGACCTCACGAACAACAGTGCCACGCTGCGATGGAAGCGCCCAGAGAATCACGCCGATCACTCTGATCTCCTGTACCGTGTGTACTTAAACAATTCCTATCAAGAGCGCTTTACATGCATTTGCGAGACAACGCAGATCCACTGCCCACTCAAGGACCTCATCCCTAATTGCCACTACCGCGTCGCGGTGACGGCTGAATCAACGATGGGCACCAGCCTGCAGAACAACACGCTGCACTTCTCCACACGTGTCACGCCGAACTCAGCTGAGCCTGAGTCATCCTTCAAGGGCCTGAAGAAGAATAAACCACTGTCTTCCACTCTGCCACCACGAACAGCCCTCAAAGCACCGGCTGAGGTTCTTGAGGCACTGCGCAACAAGAAGTCTCCCACCGGCGACGACGGCGGCTTCACCGCACTTCTAGACGACACCGCGTCGACGGTGTTCACTGCCGTGAGGTTGACGCAGCAGCGTCGATCTCCGCCGCGAAGTGCCGATGGGCGACCCAACAGCTCGCAGAGGCCACGCAACCTACCACCGTTACATTCAGATGTCAATGCTAGTATTTAGAAGATGATACAATGTTCCTCACCCACCGCTGTATAGAAAAGAACACTTGCACGCATGAAAAAAAAATATCTTCTCAATCTGAAGCTGCTGTTAAAGGCTGTTCAATGCGCAGTGTGACAATTGTTCGTTCTGTTTACCTTCTAAGCAGCCACATGAGGAGCACAGTGAAGCATGACACCAACAAAGCATTGGGTGCTGCTGCAGCAGCCCAACGGCTAGCGCGGATCCTTCCGAACGATTCGTTATCGATGCTAAAGACGTCGGATTCCTCTGTCCTAGAGGAAATATTGCTGCTGAGTGCGTGCCGCAACACGACCCTGCGAGGCGGGTCCTCAGCAAACCAACCATTTCTCAACGAAGGGCGCTCCTCCAACATCCCCCGGTTTGTGTGTTGTCGATTCAATTGTGAGTCCACCGAGCATCATTTATACCGAAGCTCCATCAGCGGGGCAGTTCAGGGTGTCTTGGGCGGAGCAGTGCCGTCTCTCGACGAGGCACAGAGAGACGAAGAGTTCGTTGCTGGTTGGCTGCAAACTCACTCCAGTGTCTCCAATAGCTCGGTCACTGCACAGCGTAAACTTGTAGACGACCCCACCTGGTCCAACCGAGCTGAGTGTCTTCATAGATTAGAAATGCGGCTTAACCAACTTCTTCAGGTGTATTGTGGGCGATATAGTGACGCAGATGAGCCGTCCTCGTCGATGTGCGGTGCTTCTGCATTTGTGTCGCATCACAAGAGACGAGCTGCGAAGGAGACCGAGACCGACCACGCCACGCTGCAAGTGGATGTTGTGCTACTCTATGTCTCTTCACCGTTGCAAAGCGATACCGACCGTCATGTTTCTCTGTTTCAGGAGGGATGGGGGGATGCATCAAAGGCTTCCGTTTCTTCAAGTAGTTCCTTCTCCACACATCACGAGTTTGAGCTGCAATTCTTCAGCACCAAGAACACAATGGTGTTACATCATCACTGTGAAGTGCAGCTCTTGAGTGGACCTCTTCCATGCGCCTCATATATGAGCACCTCCCACAGCTGGTCGCTCCGGGACCATCGTAGGCCAGAGAGCCACGCGTATCAAGATCAACGAATGCTCAGCTCTGAACAAAGCAAAGAATCGCTGGACCCCATCAACACGATGCAGGTGGATCGAGTGTCTGAGAGCATTCTCAACGCAATGCAGAATGCGGAGAACTTGGCCATACAAGACGCGGTGGATTCCAAGACACCTTTTGTGGTGAAGCAGGCCTTCGTACCGCCCCGTAAAGACTCTGCACCTGCAGATGCCGTGGTATAGCCTCTTTTGACCTGTGTGTTCCTTATGCCTTTTTGACAATGTATAGTCCTGGAAGCGCAGAAAGACGCAGAATTCTGTATGTATTTCACACCCAAACAAGTTCTCGTGTTTGTTCTCATGTTTGTTGCTCACAGTGCACAAAGAACAACATCAGCAAAAACGTGTTATGCTTCGTAGCGACTCTGGAACGGACATCCGCTTGCTTCACATCGACGGGCTTAGGCACGTCCACAAGATTTCGGTGCACACAGAAAGTGCTCAAGGGGACATCGTCGTTGACGTGGAGCAGAGTATCAACGGAGACGTCCTCAATGTGTACGTGACGCTGAATAAAGACTTCCCCATCAAAGCGCCACTGATTACCACCACCACAGGACAAGTGCTTCGCTGCACCCCTGCGGGTACGGAGTGGAATCCTCAGCTGACTGTACTCGCTGAGGCAGTCAACGAAGCGCTCACACACCTGAAGGAGCTCTGGGGGCGCATCCGGCCACCGTCCATGATGTCGCTCAAGAAGGACCTTGATGGCCTATCCGATGATCTACTGCTCGACATTGTCGAGAACCCGACGTGCCTTGAAACGTTTGCCTACCAACTTCCACTGTGCAAAGCGATGAGGGAAGAGGCGTTAGCTGTCCTACGGCAGCTTGAAACAGTTGCGGAGGGGAATCGACAACTTATTGAAGCAGTCAATGCGGCTCGTCGTGACGTTCACAGCGGAGCATCTGCACTGCAGGAGAACGTCAAAGTACTGCAAGGGCAGCAAGTGAAGGCGCTCATTGAAGCGTCCTCAAAGGAGCGTATTATTCAACAGTTTACTCGTGCCTCAAGAGGAATCCAACAGAAATGCGACGACGTTGAACGTCAATGCGTCTCGCTAGACCCCAGTGCCTCGGAGTTCCGCAAGTCAGTCGAGCAACTCCGCGAGCAGTACTTAGCGCAACGTATCCAATTCCATGACCACGAGCTTCGTCGAAGAGCGTTTGCTGCTTCTGACAAACAATAGTTCGAAAGTGCATTTGCTTCATTTTTTTGTGCTGTTTAACTCTTTGCTTTGCATTTACCCATGTGAGATGTGAGTGATTTGTTTTTGAATTCTTTTTGAAAGGAGAATAACTACATCGAACGTGCCGCAGCAGTAGATATCGTTGCGACATCGCCCATGACGTCTTTACATCAGGCACTTAGCGAAGTGTACATTAGTGAATGCTCATCCCTCAAAATGAAGCCGAACTCGGTTGTTGTGCAGTATCTCGATGACAAGGAGCGACAGCACGGTGACGCGTCGCACATTCCTGATCTTAATTTCTCAAAGAATTTTCTTGGAAGGAAGGGGGTCTTGCCGCTGCTCACTGTTTTTCTACGTTGTGTCTCACTCCGCTTGCTGAACTTGAATGGAGTTGGCTTGACAGATCTCGCCTGCTCAGTGCTGGCAGAAACATTGGGGCGTCACCCTAGTGTGTGCGTTGTGTACCTCAAAGACAATTTTATCACCGCGGACTCATTGCCTGCGTTAAAGCGCCTCACATTTGCTTTCCTCGAGCGTGCCGAACGGAACCCGTCCACCGCGGCACACATCAAACGAAAGAACGACGAGACTGAGTTTGAGATTCACGTCGACCCCAATCCTGGCATCTACGAGAGTGTTGTGGCCGAACTTGCAGTGGTCCGGCGCACAGCCAATAAAGCCGATCTCGAGGCCGCAATTGCAGCACCTGTCCCTCCAAGTGCAGTGGCTCCCACATCGTTCACAACCGCTCCCCAGGGGGAGATCGACTCATATTATGATAGAAAACACAGTCGTTCGTTTGCAAAGAACCTTGCACAGATCCAACGCAGACTACAGCAAGAGTCCATCTACAACGCAAAGCTAGGCAGGCGCGTAAAGCCTAACAGCGAGGGGTGGATTGTGCTTGGAGTGTATTTCTCTAGCACGTTTGGTGAATTCCCTGATGAGGCTCAGCTCATTCATCGCAAACTCATTCCGCTGTTGAACTTTCGACTCCGGCCACTGAAAGTGCATCTTGTTCCAGTGATGCTGCACACAATGGAAGACGAAGATTTTAGAATTAGCAACACATTTCAGGCGGACGGGGGCATGCCGATTCACAGCGACCGCCTCCCCCCGCGCCGAAAAACAGCGCGTCAGTGGGCCGCTGATGAGGGCCATGATGACACTGGCGTCTTGTGGAACGCGAGCAGCTCTGAGGTTGCTGAGGTGCGCGAGTTTGCCATTCGTGATGCTTGCGACATATTCGTTGCTCTGCACAGCGATATGTATAGCCCTAGCTGCCATGCTGTCGACTGGGCTGCGCTGGAGACGAGCCCTGACAACGGCGCCATCCCTACGCTTCTTTTCAAACGCAATGTTCACTGCGTTCCCCCAGGACTGCAGCACTTGTTCGATTACAAAGCCTGTCTTCAGCAGTCTCTTGCACACTCCAATCATGAGCTAGAGCATGGAAACGGTCCAAAGCCGAAGCTGGCGGATATGATCAGCGAGCGCAAGATCCTTGTGAACGACTTTGTGCTGTTCAAGCGGCGGGTGGACGAGAGAGTCCCTCATGCCATGCGCCATGAGTACCACGCAACCTTCTCCCATGTTGATACCAACGGCGTCGCACGTTTCACGCTCGACGACAGTTTCTTCTCCACCATGAGCCAAGATATCTTTTGTGCCGCGTTGGCGTTCCGCCAGAAGCGCCTCAGCGGCCTGAGCGATCGCCCCACTGTGCTCCCCCCTCCACAAGAGTGCCCCACCATCGGGCGGCAGAATTGGCGCGGAGGACACATAAACGCCAACCCATTTGCTCACCTTGAACACAAGCTCGGTGCTGACGACCCTGAACGTAACCGGGAGCCGTTCTTCACGAAGGACATTTCAGAGAAACTTGTCGTTGTTGGCGACGATGATCAAAACGATGGTCCCCTATTCCACGCAGTGTATGGGCAGCGAGGTATGGGCCGCACGACGCAACTACGAGCGGCGTCGCTGCGCATTCAAAGCTTAAAGCATAAGAACGCCAACATGGTCGTATCCCACTCGGTCACCTCCGGAAGTAAGACGTTGCTTGGTGTCATGACGGGAGTTCTGCAACAGCTGGTGCCCCCCAACACGCCCGTGTTTCCAGACTGGCCCTCCTTCGACGACGACAGTGCTTTGTGCGCAGCGTTTTGCGACACCCTCCGCACACGTGCCACAATGATCCCTCGCTTTACATCATGCCTTTGGATTCTGATCGATGACGATGATGCGGTTGAATTTGGATCTTCCTTCTCCGAGGCGTTCCAGACAACTCAACGTTTCGAATTGCTGCGTTCTTCGATGCCGCATGAAGGAATGCAAGTGAAAGTCGTCTTCACAACGAACATCCGGCCGAAGCCTCATCACGGCTTTAGTGTGATCGAGGTGCCGTCCTTCGACGAGATCGAAGCTGCTGACCTTTTCGTCACAATCATGTTAGGGATTGATAAGGTGCCTGAGGCAGTGCTAGAGGAAGTGAAGCACGCCGCCCACTACCTCGTCCTGCACAAGAAACACGGCATCAAACCGCTCTATTTACAACTTGCAGCAAGAGAGATGCTTCAATCCAACGAGTCAATGTCGATGGTCAACATTGCTGAGCAACTTCCTGGTACTGTGGAAGAGCTTCTATCGGCTGGGATACGCGGCACGCTGCCCAAAGACATGACCTCTGTGCTTGACGCGATTGCATTGGCACCGACGCCGGTGAATGGGGCGATGGTACGTCACGCCATCTCCCCATGCAGAAGGACTCCGTCGTTCTCCGCTGTGGCGGCAGCACGCACGTGGTTTTCCAAGCGTCGCTGGGGTAATTTTACATCTCCCGCAATGAGCAGCAGTTGTTTGTTGGTTGCGTTCCTCGTGAACTTCTCCTACCTGTTTGCCAACAGCACACGAAGTCGCAATCGTGGAATCTTCACGAACCCTCGCACTAACTTCACAGGCAGCATATGGAGGACTGACATGACCCTCGGGTCACGGACGATTGCAGAGTCGTTGGCAACACGGCCAAAGGAGCGGAAAGTGATTGTCGCAGATCGAGTGCTTCCTGTCAACGTATGGGAGACGACGCTGCTACGACTGACGCTCATCCGCGACGATGTGCACATAGTACGCGGCCTTTCCAGTTATTTTGATGTGATGAAATTTTTCGCAACGCCCCACCGTTTGTTTGCGTTACTCAGCGCTCATCGACCCGATGAGCTGAGGCTGCTGGTGGAGAGGCTACTTTTGTTGTTGTGTGCTGAGGGAGCTGTCCTCCCTGCCGATCCCCTCGCTCCCCAACGTCTCACGTCGCATCATGTTCGCTCAAAGTTGAGTGAATTGCGAGTTAGCCAACAATTTGCTGCGAACGAGCCTGACGGTCTTCTCCGGCACACGCGCCAGAATCCTCTCGCACTGCTGATGGAGTACACTAGGTACTTAATGGAAAACTGGGAGGTACTCCTGCGGCATCCTGTGTTCCTGTACGCATGCCCCCAATACGCGCCTCCAGCCGTGAGCAGTGATGTTGAGGCCGCACTCTCCCTCTACACTACCGCGTACTTACGGCGTGATTGCAGCTTCAGTTTCGCTAAGCGGTGCTACGAGACAGCACTACTTCTCACCTCTCAGGCCCAAGAGCAGCCTTCCACCAATGAGACAGGAAGAGGAACCAATGCTACAGGACCTCACGATACATCGACAGACGCACAGGCAAACGGCGGGCCGCGTCTGAAGACGTTTCTTGTCGCTTCGCAAGTTTCCAAATCTTTCGTTGCGACCTTCCGGAGCATTACTGACGCAAAGCCGCACGAAATCACACCAACCATGGCATCACCATCAACGGGCCTCGCACCACCGGAGGATGAGAATGGAGGTAAATCCTTTGGTTATGTTGGTGTGGTGCTCATGCCCCTGGAGAACACGACAAAGACGACTGCAGACTTTGGATTTGGTGCAGGCAAGAACTTCGCGCAAGTGTCGTTAGCAAAGGGCACCTTTTTCCTTTCTGTCAAAGCCCACGTCAATGCAATCTGTGCCTTAGACGTTGTGGAAACGAGGCATGCTGTCCGCATTGCATCTGCAGCATACTACGACCCTGAAATCGTCATCACAGCTCTTCTCATGTCGCGCCACGCTGGGGATGCGTCGAGGCTTCAGATGGTGGGCCGACTGCAACTACAAAATGTCCAGCGCCCAATGATTTCCTCGATTGCCATGTCGCCCGTGACCCAATCACAGCTCCCTGATCGTGGCACAGACGATGGTCAGCGGTGTCCGATGATGTGCGTGGCTGTCAAGAACATGCTGCACGTCTTCGAAGGTCAGCGCTTTGGCCACGACAACCTTTACAATCGTAAAGGCTCCATTGCTGCCCAAATCTACAGCGGACACGACAACCGCATTGTGCACTACGGTTTCTCTCCTGCCGGCGCGAAGGTGTTCTCCATCGACGTAAGCGGACACTGTTTCGTCTGGGGGACACCGGAGAGTCCGTGCAGCGGCACCATCTTGGCGGTAACGGACTTTGGGACTCTACCGACGTTTGCTCGCTTTGTGGACCACGAGACCATTCTGGTCGTGACCAGCAGGGGCGTCTTGCTTTGGAATTCTGGCACCTCCCAAGTCCAACAGCTGCTCACCAACCCAACGAGGCAGCAACTTGATGGCAACTACGCGATGCTGCACTTCCAGCCCCCACCCTACGTGTACGGAAGCCTAGAAGACACAGAACTGCTTCAGCTGCCACCACATGTGAAGGTGCATCGGTTGCTTGAGCAGCTCCGTGAGAAGAAGCACCCGACCGTCACGTACATGTCGTTCGATGGTATCACCATCTTCGACGCCAGTGAGAAGCAGCTGAAGGTATTTAAACGACAGCACATCCCACCACAGAATGAGCTGGAATGCGATCAGCCTCCTATTCTGTTGTTTGCGAAAGAAGCGTCTCACTCTTGCCCTATTCTGCCCCACGTCTCAACGTCTGACTCCGTGGGTAACGTGGATGTTGAGAACTGGCGGTGGTTCCTTGGTAGCCGGTCCGCCGTGGCCATTGACACAAAAGAGAACATCGTGAAGTGCTTCGAGTTGCTGAAAGGCCAGCAAGTCCCTTTGTTCTACGCAGTCAAGAGTGACACACAATCTTCCTCGATGTTTTCTCTCTTAGATGAGGCAGTGCTTGCAGGAGAGGGCGAAGACCGCATCGTTGTCGCTGAGAGGCAAGGCTCAATTCACATTCTTACCAAGACCCCAGGTGCACTACTTTATCCCGTTCCTCCACTTACGACCATGTAGAGCGTGAAGTGCATCTCATCCTTGATTCGATATGGTGGCTTCTCTCGTGTGTGGGGCAAATTTTTCCCCTTTGTTTTCGTCACCACTATGAATTTAAATTTGAGAGAAATAAAACCCATTTGCAAATGTCAGAGCCGATAGAAATTGTTGTGACACCGAGCACAAGCGACGCATCTACACCAGCCGCCCCATGCGAAAAAGTACCTTCGCAAGACCTCTGCCTTGCGTGCAAGAAGAACCCGATTGAGTACTGCAGCAGCACCTGCCGCCATAGACTTTATTGCAAGCGTTGCGCTATGAAATGTGCCACAGGTGGTAAGTGCAAAGTCTGTGGCGAGCTATTCCCTGATCTGAGGAGAGTGTGATTGAGGCGATGAGTGCATAGAATAATGAAATGGAAGGATGTGGTTGCATTAGGTCTCTTAGCAGCACATCGCCCTTCTGTGATGGTAACATTGTGAACATGACGTCTACCATCAGTTGTTTTGTTTTTTTTCAATTTATTTTACATTTGACACAATAAAAGAATATAACGATGTTCCGCCGCACTGTAGTGAGCCGCATTGGAGTTGTGATGGTAACATTGTGAACATGACGTCTACCATCAGTTTTTTTTTTTTTTTT
>CYKH01001509.1:3304-17759 GCA_001460835.1 Bodo saltans
TCCGCGCACAATGTTCGCCAAACCGCTTTGCACGACACGAAAACGAACCTATCTCAGCACAATGTTCGCCAAACCGCTTTGCACGACACGAAAACGAACCTATCCGCGCACAATGTTCGAAAGCGAACCCCGGAACAATGTTCGCCAAACCGCTTTGCACGACACGAAAGCGAACCTATCCGCGCACAATGTTCGCCAAACCGCCTTGCACGACACGAAAACGAACCTATCCGCGCACAATGTTCGCCAAACCGCTTTGCACGACACGAAAACGAACCTACCCGCGCACAATGTTCGCCAAACCGCTTTGCACGACACGAAAACGAACCTATCCGCGCACAATGTTCGCCAAACCGCTTTGCACGACACGAAAGCGAACCTATCCGCGCACAATGTTCGCCAAACCGCCTTGCACGACACGAAAACGAACCTATCCGCGCACAATGTTCGCCAAACCGCTTTGCACGACACGAAAACGAGCCTATCCGCGCACAATGTTCGCCAAACCGCTTTGCACGACACGAAAACGAACCTATCCGAGCTCAATGTTCGAGACTTTTTTCCCGAGCGAAACTGACTTTTAGCTTGACCTTGAATCTTACTGTTTGCTCATCTTCTCTTCAATGTGTTTAGTTTATTTGTTTGTTTTCCCTAACAACTCTAAACACAAACAAGTGAAGAGGGAGAGCACAGAAGTTCTCAAACGCTCAATAAATATAACCGCGTTACACCACTGACAGGAGGTATGGGTGCATCTGGAGATCTTTGGTTGTTTTTTTGGCTTCTTTAGAATACAAAAGGAAGATTCTTTTGTGTTATTGCAGTCAGTAAGTTTTCGAAGAAAATGCAAACTCGCTCAAAGACGAAGGGAAAGCGACAACGTGAGGAGCCAGAGGTTGTGGAGATAGAGAGCACGCCACTCGTCCAAGCACAAAATGTTGATGTTGATTCTTCGAGCGGTTTTCGAGTCATCCAGGTTTTGGAAGGTTACGGTATTGCAGGATCTGACATCAAGAAGCTGATGGAGGCAGGTTTTTTCACAGTTGAAAGTGTTGCGTATGCTCCCAAGAAGCTCATCTTGGCTGTTAAGGGTATCAGCGATACAAAAGCCGAAAAAATCATGGCGGAGTGCTCAAAGCTTGTGCCGATGGGTTTTACTTCTGCTGTGCAGTATCATCAAGCCCGAAAAGAAGTTGTGATGATCACAACTGGTGCGAAGGAGATCGATAAGCTTCTTGGTGGTGGGGTGGAAACCGGGAGTTTGACAGAGCTGTTTGGAGAGTTCCGGACCGGAAAGACACAATTGTGCCACACTTTGTGTGTGACATGCCAATTGCCAATCACCAGTGGTGGCGCAGAGGGTATGGCGCTGTATGTTGACACTGAAGGAACGTTTCGCCCTGAGCGTCTTGTTGCAGTTGCGAATCGCTACAAGCTCAACCCTGATGACGTCATGGCGAATGTAGCGTGCGCTCGAGCGATGAACACTGATCACCAGCAACAACTTCTCCTTCAAGCAGCTGCCATGATGGCAGAAAATCGATTTGCGTTGATTGTCGTTGACTCAGCAACTGCGCTTTATCGAACAGATTACAGTGGTCGAAACGAACTTGCAGCGCGGCAAATGCACCTTGGTAAGTTTCTCCGCAGTCTTCAGAATCTTGCGGAAGAGTACGGAGTTGCTGTCGTTTTGACAAATCAAGTCGTTGCTAATGTTGATGGAAGTGCTCAAATGTTCCAAGCAGATGCAAAAAAACCAATCGGAGGCCACATTATGGCCCACGCGTCGACAACTCGACTAAGTTTGCGAAAGGGTCGAGGCGAACAGCGCATCATGAAGGTTTATGATTCTCCCTGCCTCCCAGAGGCAGAAGCCATTTTTGGAATCTATGATGATGGAGTGGGCGATGCGAGAGATTAGAAATAGATTGAAAAGTGTCACAAAACGTGCTATTTGTTGCTTACAAAAGACACAAACAAAAAACGAAGTTGTTCGTATGTGAGTTTATTTTTCTTGAAGAATTCGTTTTCTTGCCAATTCTGCAGAAACAAAGATGACGACGAAGCGCCGCAATCATGGCCGCTCCAAGCCCCCGGGCTCCCGCGGCCGCACCACCCCGGTCCACTGCTTCAACTGCGGTCGCCTGGCCCCCAAGGACAAGGCTGTCCGCCGCTTCGTTGTTCGCAACATGCTCGACCAAGCTTCTGCTCGCGATGTTGCTGAGAACTCAACTGTGTACAACCAGGGCTTCCCCCTCCCAAAGTTGTACATGAAGCAGCGCTACTGCATCGCGTGCGCGATCCACTCTCGCACCGTTCGTGGCCGCCCCAACGTTGATCGCAAGATCCGCTTCACCAAGAAGGTTGCCTTCCGCCCTGTCAAGAAGAACTAGGTTGTATGCATTTCTTTGCTTTTGGAGATTATTTTACTTGAAGGTTTGCATCGAATACAATAACTGTAGTGTAAATGTTGATTGGAAGACCTTGTTTTTCATTAACGATAGCAAACAAAGTCAATGAGCAGTGTTGAAGAACTTGAGATTTCAGGTATCCGAAGCTTTGATCCAAGCTCACGAGAAAGTGTTATTTTTTTCAAGCCCCTCACGGTGATCCTTGGGAACAACGGCGCAGGAAAAACGACGATCATTGAAAGTTTGCTAAACGCAACTGCCGGCAAGTTTCCTCCAGGGTGTGGAACGGAACGAGCATCGTTCGTGTATGACCCGAAAGTGATTGGGGACAGCACAGTCAAAGCACAAGTGCGATTGAAGTTTACTGCGCGTGACGGGAATCTTTGCCGAGTAATTCGAAGCTACGAGGTATCATCTGCCTCCAGGAAGAATGATAAGCCCAAATTTTGCTCGCTAGATACAGTGATTTCTCAAAAAGATGAAAAGAACGGTGTGTTTGCTCACGCAAACTTTGGATCCACTGAAGCTGACTTTCGAATGCGAGAGCTCCTTGGAGTATCTTCTGCTGTTCTTGAGCACGTCATCTTTTGTCATCAAGAAGATTGCAACTGGCCCCTCGGGAGTGCGTCGGACGTGAAACCAATTTTTGATGCAATATTCGCTGCAACTCGCTATGTTGCAGCCCTCGAAAATTTGAAGGAGAACCACAAGCGTATGGGGAAAGAATTGAAGGAATACGAGCGTACGCTCGTTGAACTCCGCCAACACAAAGATCAAGCATCCGAACTTCGCGACACCATCAAACGTCGTGAAGAAGGCGTACGTATTATCGAAATGCGAAACAGAGGGATGGAGCCTCAAGTGCAGGATTTGCGCACAGCAACAGCAGCACTCGATTCGATGAAGTCAACAGTCGACCGCCTTACTGTTGAAGCTGCTCAAGTGGAAGGCCGCATTCTTGAAAAGATGATTCAGACAAAGCGGACAAACCCTGGCGCTCCAACGAAACAGAGCCTCCCTGAACTGCTTGAAATGAGACAAAATTTTCACTCTCACATGGATCGACTTGAAGGTGAAGTGAAGAAAATGGAAGCAACCATTGGCGTGATGGATGGCTCTCGCCGCCAACAAGAAATTCAAGAACATGAATGGCGTTCAAAGGTTTCTGAGTTGGAACGTGATGCTCGAGACCATCGTGATGTTTGCGCTAGAATTCGAGAAGTCACAAGCACACTGACGGAAGAGTTTGTCATTGGAGAAGGACAGATGGACGAGGCTGCTCTCGCGAGACTTTCAGCATTGGCCAAAGAAAATCACCTCGCTTCAGCTCAAGCTCTTGACAAAGAAGTAGCGCTCAATGCAGCCAAAGAAGGAACGCTTGAGAGCGACATCAGTGATGTGCTTCGCACGCTCGATGCAGACTCGAAGGAACGCGAAATGAAAGAGAAACAGGTTCAGCTGCTTCAAAGTCGAATTGCTGAAGCTGAGGAAGAACTGCGCGCGCGCCCCACATCTCATTCATCACAGACTGAAAAGGAGTGCGCAGCTCTCCAATCGAGACTCGAAGCTGCCATTTCAATTCGTCAACAGGGCACGGAGTATGCATTGGAAACGTCTTTGGCCGATCAATTAGAGAACGGAAACCGTGAGATAGCGAATCTGCGCGTTAAAATTAGCGAACGCAAGCGATTGTGCGCCCAGGAGGCCAAGATACCCTTTCTTCGAGAGAGAATTTCCAAGCAAGAGCGTTGGACTTGCGAACAAGTTCAGCTAATTGCACCTGAGCTCAGCAAGCTTGGAAGGCCGATAGAAAACCCTTCCGCTTCCACTGTTTGCTTGGCAGTTGAGCGCTTTCGTGATCAAAAAGTTGAAACTCAAAAGGCTATGGAGCGTGAAGTTCTTCAACTAGAGCATGAAATTTTGGCCTTGTCACGAAACGAACGACTTCAGCAAGAAACTCTTGCAGGTTATTATGTTGAACTCCAGCGACTCAAAGCTCAGTTTGCTGCTGTTGCTGGTGCCGATGCCAAGCTTGAGGACTACGAAGCGGAGCTTGCCAGTGCCGAGGAAAAACACTTAAAGTGCTGTCGTCACCTTAGCTCAATCGAGTCTATGGCACGATGCTACGAAGGGTTCGTAGCGACAGCAAAGAGCGAGATGCAGTGTGTTGTTTGCAAACGTGGATTGAACGATTCTGCGTTGAGCGACTTTATCAAACTGAATGAAGATCGGCAAAAGACAACACCAGAGCAAGTTGAAAGGGCTCGCCGGGATATGAAAGCTGCACACGATCGTGTGCAGAAATTGAAAAGTGCATCGGCTGTTGCAAAGGAAGTGAATCGAATCCAGTTGGCAGCGGACGATGAGGCCGTTACGCTCCGTCGAACACAGAGTGACTTAGCAACAAAGCGGGCACTTCTAGGGGACGCAACAAACAAACGACACAGCGTCGAATCTCAAGTCTCAGCGGCCCAACAACTCTTTGAGGTCGCAAGTCGAGTGAACATTGCCACTGGAGAGACGGCACGACTAAAAGACGAGCTTGCGGCAGCTGAACAGGTTGAAAAGTCTGATGAATCGCTGCCACTTGAAGAGCTTGAAGCGATTTATGACAACCTCATGCAGGCTCAGCAAATTCACTCGAATCAGTTGCAAGAACTGCAACGTCGCAAGACAGGTGGCGGCGATGAGTATGCAATTCAGCTTGAGTTAACCAAGCGCCGAGGAGATCTGCTTGAAATGCGCGCCAATGAGAAACAGAACCTTGCTCTTCGAGCTGCTATCTCGACATTGCTACAAGAGGTTGACGATCATCGAAACAGACTTCGTGAAATTTCAAGCAGGAAGAACGAGCTCCAAGCAAAAGTAGATGCTGCACGAACCAACTTACAACGTCAAAAAGCTTCTTGGCAAGTCACTTTTCAAGAGCTGACAGATGCACGCAATCGGTTCGAGCAACAATACTTGGAGCTGGACCGTTTGATCCCCGTTGCTCTAAGATTCTTCCACAAGAAAACTGGAGATGCACTGGGTCGAGCAAAGGAGTCCCAGAAAGCGGCCGAACTGTCATGCAATCAAGTCGCGATCGACATTGCAGCCTTGCGGGCAGAGATCTCAAAAAATCAAGCAGTGTTGTCTGATCAGCACCGCCAGTTTGCCAACCTCAACAACCATATCCAATTCATGGAGCTTCAGAAGTCACTCGAAGAAGATCGGAAACTTCTGGTAACTGTCACTGATGAGCTTGCAAAGCTCAAGCAAGACCCTCTTCGAGGACTTTCTCATTTGGTTGGTCAGCTTTCAGGAAGCGAGTCGATGCAGGCCATTCGAGACACCCTTCAAGAGAAAATCAACGAGCTTGAGCGAGTTCGAGCTCAGTCGGAGGGTAACGCTGAGGCAATTCGGGCGGAAGTCGCTGAAATGCAGCACAAGCTGAGTGGGGAACGTTTTCACACAATCGACGACCGGTACAGCAGTATCTTCATCAAATTGCAAACACTGGAGCTTGCCATTGGGGATATTGACAAGTACTACAAGGCGCTCGACAAAGCTGTTCAATCATATCACCAAGATAAGATTCTCCAGGTGAACTCCATTATTTCCGAATTGTGGAGAGCAATCTACCGTGGTAGCGACATTGACACAATTGAACTGAAATCTGAGGTTGAGGGTGTCGCTGCAACAGCCTCAGGCACCTCCAAGAGAAACTACAACTACCGCGTCGTCATGAAACGTGGAAACAACGAAATCGATATGCGCGCCAAGTGTAGCGCAGGACAAAAGGTACTTGCGTGCGTCGTGATTCGTGTGGCGTTGAGCGAAGCATTCTCCACTGACTGCGGTGTGCTTGCTCTCGACGAGCCAACCACAAACTTGGACGAAGATAATGCTCGATCGCTTGCGGAGGCGCTGAGGGATCTCATCGCGGCGCGCAGGAACGCGAAAGGATTTCAGCTTGTCGTGATTACTCATGATGAACAGTTTGTTCGCGCTCTTGGATCACAGTCGAGTGTCGAGAGATTTTACTTCGTTCACAAGGATCGAGAAGGTGCTTTCTCAAAAATTGAAGAACGATCGTTTGAACAGTTGTTCGCATAGAAGAATGCTCCTCGAGCGCCACAGCTACAGATACAGACAAAACAGAAATACTGCTTCGAAGAAAAAATAATAATTTGACTGCAGGTGATCTAGTCGACATTCGTGCAAAAATGAACGTTCTTCATTTTTAAAAGATTCACTGTTTCTCAATAATTTTAAGTCGTTAACTTAGAAATACACATGTCAGTCCTGAGTCCTACAAGCGCAATCATGCACGGTGGCGAGGTCATCAACTCATATCTTGTGAAGCCACCTGCACCGCGTGCATCGTGGAATATCAATGACTTTGAGTTGTTGCACAAGCTCGGCGGAGGCAACTATGGAGATGTGTATCTCGCATCTGTCAAGAATAGCAACTTTATTGTTGCGATCAAAAAACTTGAAATCGAGAAACTTGTGAACTTTGACGTCGTGAATCAGCTTCGCCGTGAGGTTGAAATTGCGTTCAACACTCGTCACAAGTACCTCCTCAGAACGTACACGTACTTCTATGACGCAACAGATGTCTATCTAGTGATGGAGCCATGCAGCCAAGGAATGCTGTACAGCGAGCTGAGCAGAGTCAAGTTTTTCCCGCCTGAACAGGCAGCCAAGTACATCGCGCAGCTGGCCGAGGCACTGATGTACCTTCATCGTCACCACATCCTTCACCGCGACATCAAGCCAGAGAACATTCTTTTGGATCACAACAACAACATCAAACTCGCCGACTTTGGCTGGTCTGTCCATGACCCTAACACACGAAGAAAGACTTCTTGTGGCACCCCTGAATATTTCCCACCAGAGTTGATTGCACGCCAGGTGTACGACACGACTGCAGACCTTTGGTGCTTGGGCATCTTCGCTTTCGAGATGCTGGTTGGCAAAACACCCTTTGCCCATGCCGAGAATGATCAGGTGTATGCGAACATCAAGCGGGGCACGTTTGACATGCCGACAAGTGTGCCTGAGGAGGCCAAAGACTTTATCAATGCACTGCTTGTGAAGACAGGATCTGAGCGGCTGGCACTCCACCGAGTCGTTCAGCATCCATTTCTTGTGAAGTACTATTATGGGCCAAACAAGATCAATCCTCCAACCATTAAGAGGCCGAGGACACCAGCGAATGAGATTCTTTCTAATCACTAGATAGATACAATGAGAGTACAAGTGAGCCTTCAAAAGGTGAAATTTGCAGTTGGAAGCCACATCGAGCAGAAATAAACAGAAATGAAATATGCTACCACACACGCTTGATGATTCCCCCCCTTCCTTTGATTTGCTTCTCACAGTTAGGCAGGAACACGAGATGGAGTACACACAAAGCACGCTCACTCCGGCGGAGGCAGAGATCTTAGTTCGGCAGCTGAAGCCAATCAGTATTGATCAAGTAGGAACTGATGGTTGGAAAGAACAACGAATGAGCATCGAACAGCTCAACATGTGCTCGCACAGCAACGCTGCACTAAAGAAGGACGATTTTGTTCGCTCATTTATGATCGAACACGAAAAGCTCCCTATCTTGCTCCATGAGTTGCTGGTGATCGAAGTATGGCGTCGCCGAATCCTGAGTAGCGTTGAGGACGAGATCATCGCCAATCCCAGTGCGGCGTATCTGTACACATACTATGAAGCGGTCATCCTTAACTTCTTTGAGTGCATGATGTATTTCGAGGAGTCGGTCACTGCTATCGGCGATGATATCTTAGAACTGATTGACTACTGCTGGCGCCAAGTTTCAGGATATTGCGGAAATAACTTCTCTATCGTATCACGCATCGAGGAGCCTGCGGATCCTAAATCTCCAGAAGATGCCAAGACCAACTTCAAGCGCCAACAATTCCAACAAGAAGCAACACGTGCAATGACAAGCATTTCTTGCCTTTGGTTTGTTGTAGAGAGGATTTCGTCGTTATCAATGGCGGTTTCTAACAACATCTTGTTGAAGAATGATCTTGTGCTCGGATTTGCAGAGGTGATGACACAGCAAATTTGGCTACGCCGTGGCCCTGGTAAGGTGCAGAAGTACGTTCAAGGTCAGTTTAGAGAAGTCCCCATGGATGACGTGATGCGCATTTGTGTGCCTGAAGCTCACAGTTGGTTCATCCTGCACAAACTCTTGTGCGATCGCGACTGTAGATCCAAGTACACGTACACTGCGCCGAAAAAAGAAATTATTCTGCGCATCAAGCGCCACCTCAACGAAACAGTCGTCGATCAGATCCCAGCACTTGCAGACGTGCAGCGTGGGCTCGAGGAACTTTCCTTCCTCGAACCTCCAAGCGGAACGGAAGAGAAGTTCAAGAGCACTCTTATCATCGAGCAAGTCGCTCGACTGATGGGCTCGATTGATAACTCCCAGCGCAACTGGTCAGCTATTGAGCGTGAGATGCTTAAGCGCCTCAGTAACCCCGAAAGTCGACAAAAAGATGCCATGGTGCTCGCGAAGGTATTTGACGCGATGTTCGACTTGAGTCGTGAAGAGTGAACGAGGCGTGAAGAGGTCAGTCCATAAACCCTGCTTATGGGGCTCACATATTTGTAGACGAAAGAGAGACGAAAATATTTCCTTACGGTTTCCACTAAGGAGATGATTCCGCTTTTCATTTTTTTTGTTTGCTTTGTGTTTATGGAAGCATCGAGAACAGGTAGTTGTCGCTGTATCATTGTTTTTACCCCCTCCCGAGCCGTTGCGCCGCCCTCCTCTCACATGTTGCAGCTACCTCCAACGTCCTCAGTACCGGAGGAGGAGGCGATGGGGATGACATTTGACTTTCCCGAATTCGAAGCTTTTGAACCCGACGATCGCCCACCTCCACCGGACGAGGACGATTTTCCCATTGACTGTACCGTAGATTTAGTAGATGTTGCGACTGCTCAAATTGCCCAGACGCCACAATTGTGGGAGCCGTTTATGGAACACTTGTTCCGAGGAAAGATCAACGCTGTTGTCAAACGGCATCGAGGAGATTATACCTTCGTCGTCTGCCAAGACCAAGAAGACCCTTCCATAGTAATCGGCTGCACGCTGTACCGTGCATGCCTGAAGGAGCCCAAGGTTAAGATGAAGAAATACATCCCGCAAGATGACGCCCCGCCTGGAGCGACCGATGCCCCGGCGGGAAGCAGCTCCCCCCGAAAAACACCGCTGCCGATTGCAGCAACTGGTGGCGGTGATGATGCCCTCTTCCCAGTGCTGGAGGAGCTTGATCGTGACGATGATGATATTCTCATGAGGCCTGTGGCACCACCCGAACCCCAACCTGCGACCGTTGACACGTCCCCTCGCTCACAAGTTGTCGTCGCAGACCCAGCCCCCTCTGGGTCGACACGGTCGGACGGCCGCCATCGTGTCCCGGTCCCCCCCGGACTGCCGGCCGGTGCCTCCCACTCTTCCCATAGCAGCACCAACGCACCCCAGCTTCCCTTTCCTGCTGCCGTGGTCAACCAAGCAAAAGCCCGTCGCCTTATGCACAGCGGCAATGCTGCATTCGCGAAGAAAGACCTTGAAAAGGCAGTCAACTTGTACACCGAGGCTTTCGAGATTGATCGTGGTGATAGTGCTCGCATTCTGTCGAATCGTTCAGCCGCTCTGCTGATGCTCAAGCGACCAGAGGCAGCCCTTGCAGATGCAAGAGCGGTGATGCGATCCACCCCACGAAGCAGCGTCGGCTACATCCGCGCTGGCAACGTCTTCCACCAACTCAAGCGGTTCGATGAAGCAAAGTTATGCTACGAAAAAGCCCTTGCATTGGATGCCAATCGAAACCCAGACTTGCAGTTTTCGCTGCGCAACAATGCTGTGCTTGCGGTGTATTACAGTAAGACAGAGCGTCTCCCTATCAGTATTCAAGTCAACCGACAGCTAGACGTGATTGCAGTGAGCAAAAGGAATGTACGTCCCAACGAGGTGCTGTGGACGGAAGTGACCTCAAGCATTGCTCCGGCAGATTGCAACGTCGACGCACAGCTTTTCTGTGGACATTGCTATCGATCCCTGTTGCGCGCCAAGGAGCTTGCGCAACAAATTCCGGGAGTAGACGTAGGAATTATTTCAAGCTTGATGCGCGAGGTGAATCCCGTCCGTTGCCACGAGGGCTGCAACCAGCGTTACTGCTCAGAAACGTGCCGCCTCAAGGCATGGACGGAGCACCACTGGATTGAGTGCGAAGTGCAGGGTAAGTGGGCAGCGTCTATGGGGAAGGTGCGGGAGCTATTCAAGAGCGATGTAGCGAGGTTGTATCCCCAAGCTGACGTTGCAGCCGCTCGTCTGTCGTTGAGAATGATGGTCAAGGTGCTTTCAAGTGGTCGCCAGCTATCTGAGGCTATCAACAACTTCGGATGGATTCATGAGGGTACGCCACTCACGCCTGATCTTTGTGTTGTTGTAACAAACATTTTACAACCCGCGTACTTGTTGATACACGAGTGCCTGACCCGTGAAGAAAGAGCACTGCTGGACTTGTCATTTGTGGTGAGTCTCTTCCGCCGGTGTTTGCGTAATATGGTGACCACTGTGGCGTCGCCGTGGCCAATGATTGTCTCCAACGTTGAAACAAACCTCGACCTCATCAAACAACGTGGCATGTCCCATCCAGGGCTCGAGTCTATCCTTGCTCTGAAGCCTCAAGAAATGGTCGGTGTTTCCATCGCGTGCTACGCTGTCTTCGAGATCTTTGCCATTACGCTGCTAGGGGACGAGCCTGCGGAACCAAACATTGTCATCCGTAAGGAGGGGGAGACTGCGAACACGGGTGTCTTTGTGACACTGAAGGCGATTGGACGAAACGGAACGATCATCGGATCCAGGTGATGATGAATGAAAAGAGATCGAGAGCGACACGAGAAACACAATTACGAATACATCAAACAAGAATTCCGATACACCACACCACGAGGCTTGTGTGAGCCTCAGTTCATTTTTTTTGTTCTACGCCGTTTTGAAAACAATAATCCATGGGAATTTATTGACGGAGAGTTCATTGTTGCGCTTGATGTACTTTTGCTGTTCTCCATACCGGAGGAGAGACCGACACACACACACAAAAAAAAAAGCGAGCATCCATGACCGTCGCATCTATCCCGGCGCATCTCCTTCCCGATGATAGCGATTACCGTATTGACATTGGGAAGAGGAAAAAGTACGCGATGATTGTGTCGCGGCCTGCACCCCCACCCCCACAACAAGTGCAGGAAGATGTAGAACGACTGCGAGGGGAGATTCTTATTCCTTGCCTCGTGCGCACGACGACGGCATCACGCGAAGGTTGCCTACCCAACCCCGCAAGGTACGAAGTTTGCTCGTCGACACACACGCTGCGTATCGAGCAGCTAGCCACCACTCGTGACTTGAGCACACTGCTCTGGGATCATGATGATGATGCAGGAGCAACACGCCAACCACTCGTGCCCATCCTTCAGCAGCCCCCAATCAGCAACGATGCACCATTGGCGATTTTTGGCGGCTCAGCTGAGTCGCCCAGCAGCAGTGCCGTTGTACCTCGTAAGACGCACCAGCGCCGCAACACTCTTTTGAAGTCAGACGTTCTCTCCATCTTACCACGGCTTGAGGCACTCACAACGGTCGTGATTCGAAATAATTTTTGTCTTGAGGCGCTTCCCCTGGAGGCCTTGCACCAAATGAGGTTCCTCAAGCACTTGGACTTATCTTACAACGCTATTCACGACGTCCCTAGTGTCCTCTTCTTAAAGCCCTCCCTCAACACCCGAACTGGCACGACTGCTGCGTTTCCAGACTTGCTTGAACTGCACCTGGATAACAACCAAATTGCGTGGCTTCCAAAGGAACTCTTCACGACGATGCCCCGCCTCAAACGTTTGACCCTCAACAACAATTTACTTGCGGGCATGCCCAGTACACTCGGCAACCACTGTGTGCCCGGGGCGGCGCTATCGGAAGTATCGCTGCATAATAATACGTTTAGTCCTGAAGCCGAAGACTTACTCGAGATCGAGCACTGCGCGGCGCACTACGACGTCATGATGGCGAAGGTCGAAGAACACGTTGAGCTGATTGCTGCTGGTGGTCCGCTGTCGCGCGAGCGTGAGATAGAGTGGCGTCTCCGTCTCCAACGCATGCCGCTGAGGAAGAAGCAGTTCACCTCGGCCACTTCGTGCCAAGTGTACGCGGAGGGAACGCGTGTTCTGCTTGACTTGCTGCGCAGAGAGGATGCTTGGAAAGCAGCAAAGGAGGGGTGGTCATCGACAACACCTTCAGCCGAGAGTTTCTACAAAGGCCCTGTTGGCTGGGACTTGGAGGTGGTCAGATGTAACATGTGCCAGACGGAGCTCCACCCTCACTGGCACCGATACCGCACCGCCCGCGCTGCGTTGTTGAGGGGGCAAGAAGTCGCAGCCCTTGGCCCACGGTACCGCCCACCAACAGCAGACCATGACTTTTCCTTCTTTATGGATGGGGACGCTCCGGTGCTGCGTCCTAAATTCGAGCTCCATGGTGAAGATGCGGTGGGCAAAGCACCCTGGGAACGTGACGAGGAACTCTTGTGGATGCTAGGAGAGTCCCTTAATGGTGGATGCCTAGGTCCCAACGCCGAGCGTGTGCTGGGCGTGGCAAGAAACACTCTTGAATCAACATGTCCGCCGTTCTGCAGCGTCAATTACGTTGATGTTGCGCGCAACAAGGATGTCCCCCTATTGTACTTTATCTGTGGCAGCGCTATGTGCCAATCTGCGTTGGCGGAGATGAGCGTCGATGGCAACGCCGCCCAGAACTTTTCTTGTGTAGACTACAGCAAACTGGATCCGTCAGACGATGATGACATGGATGAGTGAATCAGGGGATCAGCTGAAAATGTGTGTGGGTAACTACAGTCTGCCCTGACCTCTCACTTCCTCACTAGTGAACATTCATTCTCTCGTTTTTCTAACTTTTGATCATTTATGTGGCAAGTTGCGATGCCTACATGGCAAGCTGTCATCAAGGCCCACATCGCCACAGACTCTTACTGTGATGGACAAGCGACGCCTAGAAAACTGTGGTGGTCTGCCCCCCTCCAGTTCGGCATTCCCACGTTCCTATGCGGCTATTTAGCAGTAGCATGTCTGCGGTCCAACGTGTATGAAGCGTCGCGAGTCGCCGAGGGAAGTTTGCTGTACGCATCTCCCGAGGGGCTACAAATGACTCTTCACGAAGAGTTTCCCTCGTGGTTCCTGCAGGTGCATCGATGGGCAGGGGTTGTCCTCGTCCCCCTAGTCGTGGTGCAGAAGCATCTGGTCCCAAGCATGGCAGTGTGGCCTCGTGGATCGGATCAGCGCAATAGACTTAGTCGCTGGTCGCCCGAGGCGGTCCGCAAGTCGCATGTTGTGATCGGGTACGCCTCTCTCGGTGCCATTGGGTACATGGCTTTCTGCGGATTCTTCTTACGCAGCAGCAGCACATTTGAGGGGTTCCAGTGGGCCATGGTGCTGTTTGTTGCCCCGTGGATCGTGTTCATAGCGGCTATTCCCCTTACCGTCTGGAAGGACTATCGTGTGGCCCATGCCGTGATTGGGTCAGCAGTGTTCAAAGCCTGCGTTGCAGTCCCCCTTGCCCGTACGCTTGGCGTAGTTCTTCAGCAATGGAGTAGTAGTCCTGCAACCATGGCACGCGATTATTATCTTGGCATAGGCATTGCAGCCGTTGCAGTAGGTGCTTGGGCACTTCGAGACGCATGGAAGATGATTCGTGCGTTTGGCGGTGAGAGCGACTGATGAGACCACGACGACGCTTATTATTTTGTTGTGATGTGTGTTCTTTGTTTTGAGCGATCAGTATGTTTTGTTTCTTGTCCCTACCAGCTGATGGGACCATCAAACTTTAGTTCGCCTTCATTAGCATTGAGTGTTTGTTATGACGTTTCAGGTTTCTCCTTGCCTTGGTTACATTGATCAAAGGAGGTACAAAGGAGCGGTTGCTAACATATCGTTTTAGATTTTGGCCGTCTTGT